>CM035785.1:54802606-55017606 GCA_020466265.1 Siphamia tubifer | reverse complement strand
GTGTTGTTGCTTGGTTGGAACAAAAACCTGCAGCCACACCAGCCCTTTGTGGAATAGTTTGGACAATCGTGGATGTTTAGCTTTTTATGAGTTAACAGCAACAATTAATATGTTTTAACTGGAAACAAGTTCTTTAACCCCAACTGATGCAGTGACTCATTTTCTAAACAAGCATCAGTTTTATAGAGAACACAATGATCAGACTGTTTGAATAGAAAAAGGTCATGTGGTCTGATGAGCCCAGATTAACCCTCTTACAATAGGTTGGTTGCATCAGTTTGAGAAGAGTGGTAGTTGAAGACATTACCCATCATCCCTAGTTTCTGCAGTATAAGCCTGTGGGGGGCAGTGTTGTGATCAGTTGATCGGGTTAAATGTTGGGTTAGAACAGGGGTTTTAAAATAGCTAGGTGGGCCTCTCCTGGGGGCACCAGAGGACTTTAGGGGAGGCTCAGCATGAGAAAAAATGAACCTGAATAAAAACGAAAAATATGTGTAAACATGTGGTTTATTGAGATATATATAAAAAAAAACATACACAAATATGGAAATGTACTTAAAACTATTAAAAAAACTAACTAAAAAACATGCTAACATTTTAATATGTGTTAAGCGAGATGTGAAAAACATACAAATATGTTAAAATGTGTTTAAAAATGGTAAAAACATACAAATATGTTAAAGGGTGGGGGAAAATATGTTAAATGCTTAAATAGATGTACAAATGTATTTAAAAAGATATTAAAAACTGAAAAAAAAAGTTAAGATGTGTTAAAAGAGGTGTTATAAAACAAACACAAATGTTAACACTTGTTTTAAAAAAGATGTTAAAAACACATAAAGATGTGAAAATGTATTTAAAAAATTTGATATTTAAGCACATACAGTACAGAGATGAAGATAAAGATATTTAAAATTAAGATAAAGATTGGGGTTGGGGTGGGGCACAGCTGTGTTTTGGTTTTTTTTGGGGGGGGGGCTCACAATCATACAAGCTGAAAATCCTTGCGTTAGTGCGTATTTTTACTGAAACAAGGTCAAAGTGAATGCGCACAGTAACCAAAGCTTGAAATGCTGTAACAAAATATGAGAAAAAAAACTCATGAGATGGTCTCCCAAGTTTGTCACTGCTCTAATCTCATGCCCAACTATAATCCCACAGGTAAATAAATAATTTCCTTCAAATAGTGGTGGTTCAAGGTATGAATATTTGTTATGACACAGAGTTCAGGAATTTTTACAGAACAAGTGAACCTGTGCTTTATCTGAGTTCAGTCTACTCATGCAAACACCTTAGATCCTGTTGTCCTTTTGCTTATCTTTCACACTATTTTCCATTTTCTCCCTACTTTCTTGCCTCTGGTTTTTATTCTGCATCTCTACAGATTGTTGACCCTAACATGCTGACGTGGTGTGTGTGTGTGTGCAATGTGTTTATATATGTATATGTGTTCAAAGTTCACATTATGTGTCATGAGGCATTTACACAGTTGAGTAATAGTGTGACACACAAGCTTTATCACATCTCTGCTCCCGTCGTCGTTCATCTCTCCTACAGACTGGTAAGAGCAGCTGACCACTATGTTTACTTAGACACTGCTACCACTGCAGATAACACAGCATACATCATGGACAAGGTCAAAATGAACAGAATTTTCACATCCTGACCACATCCCTGTACACAAACCACAATGTACTAAAAACTCAGCATATGCTAAAAGGAATAATGCACAGTGCTGTCCAGATAATATGGACACATCCTGGTCACTATATTTAGCTCTAAACGCACGCTTATCTGAGTTACTGTAAACAGGAAGTGTTATTTCATATCTTTGACTTGACTTCACCACGCGAGCTTTATGATGAGTTCAGTGAGGATGTTCCATTTCGGGACAATAATGTATCTCTGTTACTGTAATATCTATATGTGATTTAATTAGTAACCCTTAAAGTGTGTGAATAGATAAAGGCTCTCACTAATGTTCCTTTCACACATAGAAACTTTGGTGAAGCAGCTGACAACAGAGCAGGGAATTACCAAAGAGCTCCAGATGCATATTACAGGTTTGAGTCATCAGACTGACACTACCTTTCACAGTGAAGAGAAACAAAAATCCTACTTTCCTGGAAAACCAAATCAAATATGTGGCAACTCAGTAAATAGACAGAAACTGAGATATTTGTGTAAACAACAAAATAAATCAGGATTCACTTACCGATCGTACTCCAGTGACTGACAGTAAAAGGGTTTCATCATTTACAAGTGTTGAGTAATTTATGGGGACGAGTGAGTAATGTGATTAGACAGAATCAAAGTTTTTCTTTTTAATAATAAAATCATCCTCTTTGCTGTAACACTAGATCAAGATGTGGCAACTCAGTAAAAGGACCAGATGTGGTAAAATCCCTCCTCATAGGTCACGTAACATGATGTTTATGCAGAATGAAGAGGCACAGGTGCAGCTGAAAAACAGGGAAAATGAAAATAAAGACTTAAATTAGGAGACACAAGGGGGATGAAGCAGCTTTAATCATGTGTGATTTTTTATTTTTTTTTATGTAAAAGTTCATCTCCAGTCATGTTAAAAACTCAGATGTTTTTTTACAATTTTTAACCAAAGGAAAGTGACTCTGAAACCAACTAAAGAAGAAACAAACATTAGTCTGTTTACACAATGAAGTCTAATATCTTTATTGTTCATTTCTGTTGCTTTAATAAAGTCAGTGTTCAGCAAAGACAGCTTCAGTCGCTATTAGTGTCCAGTTTAACTGAATAAACAAAGTCAGGCTCACATTCAAATCATTATAGTACATTCTCCACTTTCTTTAATGAATCTTAGGGATTAGTTTAAAAGTCTATGTTTAATTCAACATTATTTTTATTATATTTATATATTTAACATTGTGTGGAGTCTGTGTTGGATTCTGTTTATTCATATTGGGTTTGTGTTTCATTTATAAACCAAAACTAATTACTGTTGCACTCTTTGGCAGATGTAGAGGAGCAGAAAAGAGTTTAAGAAAAATAAAAGAAAAAAAGAAAAAAGAGAGTTTATGTTGAACTTCTTACTTAACATTGATATAAGGATTTTAAACAAACAAACAAACAAACAAAATCTGGCCTGAATCCTCTGCAGGAGCAACCAAGACAGTTGTTTACCAAGAAATTAATTTACTTTAACTTAAGCACTTGTTAGCTTTACCATCAGCTAGCATTAGCATTAGCATTAGCTAGCTGACAACTGACTCTAAACAGAAAGTTAGTAACATGAATTCACATGACTTATAAATAATGAAACTTTAAACCAGTATTTGAGGGGAGGGTGTAAATTCTCAATTTATTGTTTTGAGTATTTAACCATAATCAAAATATCTCACTTCACATATGTTAACCTTAACACTGGTAGGGAACAAATAATGTTTATAGAATTAAAGTGGTGAAATGTAACTGAATTTGGGTCACTAAAAATAATTAGCCTAAGTCAAATTTGGTAGTTTGGTAGCATATATGTCTGAAGATAATGTATTTGGTTAAAACTTGACATTGTATGAATTAATGAGTGAAATGGTTTTACTGGGGAACAATGTTAAAATACTTAAAAAAAGTCTCCATATCAGAGCTATTCCACATTTCACATTAGTAAATCTACTATCTAAATATACACAATATATAGGTGTAATAACACTTAATCATATACTATCTTGAAAACCATCTAGCCACTTCATTTGTCAGTTGTTGTCCTATTTATTTAACGTTTTTAAACATAATTTCCCCCAAAAAAGTATAGACCGGTGTAAATTAAATATACTGACATTTTTACATCACAGTTTTAAGTATATACTGACAGGAAATATGGATTTCACATCTATATTACATATTTTTATGTGAAAATGATGGCATCTTTAGGGTTGTTTCTAACATCTACACTTCTGGGAAACAGGGATTAGTAACTGATATTGAGAGGTGGGAGAAATCACCCTCCCTGTGTGCCTCTAAACCAGATGCAACCAGCTGGCACACACACACACACACACACACACACACACACACACACACACACACACACACACACACACACACACACACACACACACACACAGTGACCAGGCTTATGGGCAAAACTTTTGTCCAAATGTGTGTGGAGAGGCCCAGTTTCAGCTGTGCAGAGTTCAAAGACGCTGCTTCCACGCATGAATCTCTGTGAACACAACAGCTTCTTAAAGGTCTTTAACTCAGCCCTAAATACATCTCAGATCTGCTCGTTTAATGAAGAATATAAATCTTTCCCCTCACATAAAATAGTAAGTGTAAATGTGTGCATCTAGAGACAAACGTTGGTTGAATGTGTGAAGTGTTACTTGCAGGCCGTGCGGTTGTGTGTCAGCGTAAACAGAACAGACAGTGGGGGAGAGGGTGTGTGATGTGATGGTAAATCTTCAGGGAGTCAGGTTCATCAGATCAACTCTATGAGTCATGACCGGGGCCGAGGGAAGGGAGGACGATAATCCACAGTTTTTATGTCTCTGTGGAAAATATGCTGAGTTTGTTTTAGTGTAGAAATTAATTCAATTCAGACCACAAATAACTCAAAGTATAAGTGATAACTATAATAAAATAAAGTTAGATTCAGTGAGATGTGTTTGAGGGTTCAGTTCGAGATCCATAGATAAATGTCACAGAATATAACAGAATGAATAATACTAAAACTAGGAATGAAATACATTTTTAAAAAGAAACAAATGGTGGTAATTGAAATATGTTTTGGACTTGTATAGAAGAGGAAGAAGATGAAAACGACAGTGGATTTTTCCATTACGTCTGCTCAAAACCACACATTTAAGAACATGGCTGAATTACCTGTTGACTGTTGATCTGATTGATTCAATATGAAACTTCCTGCTTCAAATGCAAGCAATATCTTTGAGGATATTTGGAGCAGAAGCCATGTCTACACGGAAGAGACGTCAGACAAATGCTCTGTAAAGTCCAAAGAGGTGAATAACATAACCTTTAGATAAGAAATAAATTCATAAACTCTGCACAATGAGACTATTTCTACTGTCTGTGTGTTACATTTGACTTTCTTTAATCACCTGAAATATAATTATTTTCAATATTATGATAAAAAAGAAAAATTACTTGCTTCTCCACATGATACCATACATATTTATCATAATATTGGGTTACTATTTGTGAAACTTCAATGCCATGATTGCCATACTGTGTTTCTGATCGTCCCCTGCACTCCCTATTTTCAGTTTCTTATAGTATAATTTAAGTATACTTTTATAAACTTTGGTTATTTTACTAGTTTCATTGTTGCTATATTGGTATACATATTACTTGTACCTTACTATTTATAATCCTTACAGTATTCTTAAAGTTTACTCATACACAATAGTGTGGTGCATGTACAAAGTCAAAAGACAGAAAGTTTGACATATTTTCAAACATTTCAAAAATAAAGATCTATGAAATCAAGTCCTTCCTTACTTGAGAAAATCAAAGGAAAAACTGCATATTTGATGTAAAAAGCATCCTACATCTCTTGTTATGGGGTCCGGGAATTTCTCCTGGACTTGGGCTGTGAGTGAAAAAAAAACATAGAAAATAAAACACATGTCATTGTTATTCACCATCCACAATGAACACATGTCATGACAGGGAGGATGGGTTATCAGGTACATTTCTGAATGATGTACCAAGTACTAGAACTTTGTGGCAGAATGATGTGAAAATATACTAAAGTATAAGTAGTAGTTTTAGTATTAAAGTATACGTTTTTGCATTAATACACTTAATTTTAGATTTCTGTTTATACTTTGCATTATAAGCCAAGTATACATCACTATAGTATTTTTAAGTATATAAAATATAGTTTATAAAAAGTCAACTTCAAGTATACTTCCTTAGGTTTAGTATAAAATAAGTGTACTAATAGTATACTTAAATAAACGTCTTTTTGATAAGGGCAACACTAAGTGCATTTGCCTTGAGCTCTTATTGACAATTGTTTTAAATATAAGGTTAATAAAGCATGTTTTTAATGAGACTCTTCCAGCCATCACTTCTCCTTATTCACAGTTCATCTAAATTCATGGCTTAAGAACATGCATGGTTCTTTACAGATATTTTATAAAAAGGGATGTTTTTCCTCTTTTAAAATGTCTATATAATTTGTATTAAAAATGTGTTATTTAGGCATATCATAGTAAAGTAAAGACATCAGTGAAATAATGATCATCACTGGGTTCAGAACATCAGTCATGAGATATTAGACGGCCGGTCATATGACCAGGAGTCGCTCTACATATACCCTACAAAGCTGCTGGGTTTTCGATGGTTTTCAGACCAGTCACAAGATGATTAAGCTGAGAACAGATGATTTATTTAATCACAAGATCAGTAAGAATGTGCACACAGTGTCTGTTTCCAAAGTCAAGATGAGGTTCTGTTCATAAAGCATGGTGTATTTTAGACAAAGCTTCCAGTTCATACTTTATCATAGCAGTAAAACTTCTGCTTTAACTGCATCACATCATGTAACGAAGATGTTACATCAGCAATGACAGTGAAAATGTGAATATGTGAATATCACACTGTAGGCATCTCTATTCACACATTTTATTATTTCAAAACATCTTCTTATATTTCAGCTGAAAACTGTATTATGCTGCGTGTGAATCCACTGTGAATCCAACCTGACAAAATACATATTTTTCATGCGGGAGAAAAGTGCTGTGTTCAGAAAACAAATGTATAAGACTGAAACCAAAAGTTACGCAAGAAAAACAAAATTCTAAACAACTTCAACATTTGGAAAAGACAGTTTATAATAAGAAAAAAAATATGGCTGGAGATTCTTTTTATTTTCTTAATTTATTTCAGTGTAGTAAGGCTTAAAGTGTTAAAAAAAAAAAAAAAAGACAGAACATGCAGAATAAACACTGCCTGAGTTAATTAGACATAGAGTGTGCAGTACCAAACTGATGAAAGACAGTGAGGACATGTTTGGTGATGTAAGGGCAGCAGTATGTCCGCCGATCAAACAGCTGTTTGTTTCCACTTCTTATCTCTGCAGCCGCACCCTGTGAGTGTGTGTGTGTGAGTGTGTGTGTGTGTGTGTGTGTGTGTGTGTGTGTGTGAGACTGTGTGGACATACCAACATCATGATAGTGTGTATCAGATCTTGTGGATGTGTGTGTTCAGGTGTGTTTGTGCACGTTCATCTGTGTCTGTAAACCAGCAGCTGGAATGTGCTGCCCTGATGCTCTCTGATATCACCCAGTTAATGTTTATATTTAGTCCATTTTTGTTCCCACAGTCTTTCCTTTGTGTAGATGTACTCACATTCTTGATCACGTACAGTAGCTGTATGTACTTTTAAGGTCAGAAGTTTATATACACCATCACTGAATGTGTTTGGAGCTTTCAGACATTGTGATGAAACAAATAAAATTGGGGTTTGCACAAAGGGTGTATATACTGCACTAAAACTGAACACAAAACTGAACTGTACAAACAGGAAACACAGTCCAGTTTCAGATTTTACTCTCAAATATCCATTAACATTCATACTGTCAACACAAGTAGGAAAACATCAGCTCCGTCAGTCAACCAACCATGTCTACTGAACCTCTGTTGTATTTATTCTCATCATCTGAACCCGCTTTATCCTCACTAGGGTCACAGGGGTCACTGGGGGCCTAATCCAGCTACAATGGGTGAAGGCGGGGTCAGAGGTCACCCTGTATGAGTCTCCAGTTCATCTCAGGGTTGAACATATATAGACAAACATATTCACACCTATGGGTAATTTAGATTAACCAGTTAACCTATCAGTGCATGTGTTTGGATGGTGGGAGGAGCCAGAGTACCTGGAGAAAACCCACGCAGACACGAGGAGAACATGTAAACTCCACACAGAAAGGTCTGGTGTGGGAATAGAACCAACAACCTTCTGTCTGTGAGGCATGAGTGCTGTTGTATTAATTATATTGTATTGTTGTTTTGTATGTGACATTGTGTCATTGCTGCTGCTGCACAACCATTTACCCCCTGAATTTCTACTTAGTTAAACTGAAAACGTACCTCTATTATTTTAAAATTTCACACTCTCAAACCTCTATATTCAAAGTACATTGAAATTAATAATGTAACGCGTGTGTGTATTTGTAGAAAAATGCTATTGTTATAACCACAGTCACATTTGTTAATGGGTGTTTCTATGGAACTGGTCCTTAAAAACAGGACATGGGGCGAAAAATATTATTGTTATGACGTTGTTACGTCGGGTCTGTTTTAAAAATAAGCATTTACTAAGATGAAAGAGAGACTATTTTTCAGATAAAATAAATGTTTATATTTAATTTTGATTAAATTTTCAGGAAATGTTGAACAAGGACATTTTGATAGTGATGGTCTGTCTGTGTGTGTGTGTGTGTGTGTGTGTGTGTGTGTGTGTGTGTGGGGGGGGGGTTCTATTCTAGTTTTATATTATTTTTCAAAAACAAAAATCCAAGTACAACATGAACAAAAGGGCCCTTTTTTTCCAAATATGTTTTTATTCTCTCACCGGTACATTTTGAGAATCAAAACTAATTATTCAAAGCAGAGTGTTTCACAAACAAACAAACAAACAAACAAACAAACAAACTGCTGCAAAGTTTATGTGTGTTTAAATGGGAAGGTTCCGTAACAGAAGTGGACATGATGGGTTACTATTTATTTTTAAAAATCTGCATGTCTGAATTAGAAAAAACACCAGGATCAACACATTCAAACAAAGTGTCCTTCATAGTCGTATATTAAACTGTTTCAAACCACGTGTTCCAGATCAAATGCACCTGGTAGCTTTTATGTCCCAATTTTGGTCCTTCTTTTTGGCCCAAATATCTGATTAAAAATTAATAATTTTTGGAATGTGCGGAATGGAATACACACACACACACACACACACACACACATACATATATATCATAGAAGCACCCTGATAACAATCATGTTCTTTACAATTTCATTTTCTACAAAATGTTCTCAAGTAAGTGTCCAGCTCACAGTTACTTACTAAAGGTATTTAGCTGAACTTTTCACCTTTTTTTATTCCACTTTTCCAATACGGTGATAATATAGTTGACAATAAGACAAAGGTAGGACTATACAATTTGTCGACCCCCTAAATTTCTCAAATAAGGTCATATTAAACATGTTTAAAGTTGAAAATCATCATCAAAAATCATCCCCGTTTGTTGTTAAATTTAATGAAATATTACAAAAAAATTATAACCAAAACATATATATAAATACACAAAATGATGTGAAGGCAAAAATAAAACCATAAAGTAATATCAATATGACCTGCAGGAATAAAAAGCCTCTGTTGTAGTATCAGTGGATTAATTGTCCTTATTTGAGATTTTCAGCATTTATACTGTCGAAAGGCTGTAAACGTGTCTGTATGTTGTCGTTTTGCAACTAAATCATTAGAAATACAGATGATGAAAGACAATTAGTTGTATTTACAATTACTCCCTTATGACCAGAGCTTCTGAATCAGAGATAATAGATGATAGTTTATGTGTAAATGCAGTAGAGTCATAAAATAAACATGATGTATATGTCGATGTGAGCCTGAAGACAAACAGTGTTGGTAAAAGTACGTGAGGAAATCTGTGGGAGGGTGGAGAACAAGAACAGGAAAGAGAGGATGAGACCAAACAAAGTGATCAGGAAAAGAAAGGAAAGTCAAAATTAGCCAGACAAGGTATTTTGTAATAAAATACGGAAGTGGAGTGGAAAGGTGAAAGGTGATGACGAGCAGAGGAAAGGAAATGGGAAGAAAAGAAAGGACGCAGGGTTTTTTTTTTCCTGTTTTTCTTCCACTATCAGTTTACCCACCATGCTCTTTTTGACACATGATGAAACGCAGATGAACGAACACATACACTCACACACACAAACACACACACACATACACACACACACACACACACACACGTACAAAGAGGATGTGTCTGGATCTGACATGTTGGTGCGACCTGCCAGCTGACACCGACATCTTGCAGTGTGTGTGTGTGTGTGTGTGTGTGTGTGTGTGTGTGTGTGTGCGTGTGTGTGTGTGTGTGTGTGTGTGTGTGTGTGTGTGCGTGTGTGTGTGTGTGTGTGTGTTCATTTCTTTTAGTCAGAACCAGTTTGTGTTTTAACCTTGGTAATGAGGACAATTTTGGAAAGACATTCTAGTAGGTCATAGATTCTCCATAGGCTCTTTTAGTGGACAGTGAGTATGAGGTAGGTCTGTCTGTCTGTCTGTCTGTCTGTCTGTCTGTCTGTCTATCTATCTATCTATCTATCTATCTATCTATCTATCTATCTATCTATCTATCTATCTATCTATCTATCTATCTATCTATCTATCTATCTATCTATCTATCTATCTATCTATCTATCTATCTATCTATCTATCTATCTATCTATCTATCTATCTATCTATCTGTCTGTCTGTCTGTCTGTCTGTCTGTCTGTCTTTCCGTCCTTCCGTCCATCTGTCCATGGAAATACTTGTTTTAAACAAAATCATGGTACTAATGGGTCAAGGAGTAGAACCAATCTGATCCAATCCACTTTATTTATAAAGCATATTTAAGTAACACGACTATTTCCTAAGTGCTGCACATATAGAATCATAAAAAATAATCCAAAGAACGACAAAAGTACTCTGAGAACGCAGACCTTTTTGTCTATTTGTCTGTCTGTCTCAAAACGTTACAGACAGATGTTGATTACATTTACAGAGTAGGTTGGTAATCGGGAGATCTGGAAATGATTACATTTTGGTGGTGATCCAGAAGAGATCCTGGATTCTGGATCACTTTGAAATGTATTCTCCATTTACAACAATGTAAAATTTCAAAGTGATCCAGAATCCAGGAGCTCTTCCAGATCACCACCAAAATGTAATCATTTCCAGATCTCCCCAGCACCCTCCTACCATTCCATCAAGATCCGTTCATAACTTTTGGAGTTATCTTGCTAACAGACAGACAGACAGACAGACAGACAGACAGACAGACAGACAGACAGACAGACAGACAGACAGACAGACAGACAGACAGACAGACAGACTTTGACAAAAACATAAGGTAATAAAAGAAAATACACTAAAAACTAACAAAACCAAAATCAATGCTGTCTCATGTCCTCTCACATCACTTGAACTATAATGTGATGGAAACACATGCACAGCTTTGAGCTTTAAGGTCAAGTGTCATAATGAAAATAGTGAATGTGTTTTTACTATAATCAACTGCTGTTGCTTTGTGACATAAATGTAGTGTGATGAGGTGCACATTAAAATTTTTATATTTACCATCTATGAAGATAATATAACTTTGGGAATAATTATTAAACTCTCTGGGGACTTTCACTTGAAATGGAGCATAATAATTATTTTGTATTTCTTTATTAAATTTAAAATGTAAATGTGTGTTTTATCAGGTTTTACTCACATTTCCATTTACTTTATTACAGTGTTCTAATTTTGGATGCCCTCAGGAGGTGTCCAACAATTAAAAGAACTGAACTTCTATGAATTTCCTCCAGTGAAATCTTCTAATAATCCTAATCTAATAAACAACACAACATCTATGACTTCTACGAAGGATAAAGACAGGAACACTGTTCAGTGTTGTGTGAAAGACCTTATAGTAAACTATATTTGGTTCTATTCAAATGCCTTTCCTTACCACTGGAATGTGTGTGTGTGTGTGTGTGTGTGTGTGTGTGTGTGTGTGCACATTTGTATTCCTATCTTTATGGGGACCTTGGTATGTTTACACAGTCACACCATGGGGACCTCTGACACTATGGGGGCCAAAATTCAGGTCCCCACAAGGGTTAAATATAAATAATATAATTTATTTATAATTAAAATATATAAATATATATATTTATTTTATTCTTATTTATTTTTGGGATTTTATTGATTTATTGATTACACTCACTCCCCAATGGCTAATGGATTAGAATCTTGGTCCTCATGATACATGTAAACGAGTATGTGTGTGTGTGTGTGTGTGTGCGCTCATGTGTTTGTATTCCTATCTTTATGAGGACATTGGTATGTTTACACAGTCACACCATGGGGACCTCTGACACTATGGGTGCCAAAATTCAGGTCCCCACAAGGGTTAAATATAAATAATATTATTTATTTATAATTAAAATATATAAATATATATATTTATTTTATTCTTATTTATTTTTTGTATTTTATTGATTTATTGATTACACTAAATTCCCCAATGGCTAATTGATTATAATCTTGGTCCTCATGAGACATACATACATGAGTATGTATGGGTGTGTGTGTGTGTAAAACCTTCCAAATTTGTAATGGCATTCCCACAAATGTAAGAAAATGTTAGATGGCTGCTATTACATTTGTGGGAATGTTATTACAATTGTGGGATTATTACGTTAAAATCTGCAACTTATTACATTTGCAGGTTAACACAACTAACTGAATTTAACATAAAAAAATCAGGATTTTTGAGTAATTATAACATAATAGTATGAATTATAGTCAACAACAGTGACATTTCCTTTTGTGTGTGTGTGTGTGTGTGTAGGCACTCTGCTGATTTCTGCAAAGTAAAGGGCAATGGGGCCACAGCAGTTTGAGCAGCGAGTGCAGGAAAAATGAAAACGACTGCGTTGGGACTCGATGAATGCCTACAGTGTCTAAATACAACCTGCTATTGTGGCCCAGCTTTCTATATAAGACCTGTTGGCCAGACAGCACACAGACACGCACAGACACACTGAGCTTCATGTACAATTGCAGGTCTAGTTGAACTCCTGTGGTTCTCGTCCACAGACATCAGTCAAATTTAAGAGTCTGGAGACATAAGCAACTCCCCCTGCACACACACAGCTGGACAAGGCTGCCATTGAGTGCTATAGGAGAAACATTTTTTATAGTCGCAGCAGTGAAAAATCAGACAGAAACAGTTACGTACAGTGAACCAGAAACACTTTATACACATGTTAATATATGAGCAGAAATAACCCACTTTCCGGAGGCCTTTGTGCATCTGTTGAGCTCATTCAGAGTAATAAAGGAGCAGCAATATTTCCTGTTTTTAATTCAATTCTGTACATGTCACATTCTCATAGATAATTAATTTATTTTCTGTTAATTTTAAACATCAAAAGTTGAGAACGGCTGGAAAACAAATGTGCATTTCTGTTGTTGGTGTCAAGATGTGGAATTGTCTGGAATATTTTTCAGTTTGATGTATAAGGAGAGAGTGGAGAAATTATATTAAAAAAATATATGTATGTAAATAAGTAATCTGTAATGAAGTGATTTTGCTTATGATTTTGGATTTATTTGTTCCTTGACTGTTATGTAAACTGTTTTAGTTTTCGCTGTAATGGTGACGGTCTGATGTAGCCAATGTTGTAAGAAAGAGCTCATTTGGTGGAGCGGGTTGTCCAGTAACTGAAGGGTTGGTGGTTTGAATTCTGCTCTGTCCTAGTCTGTCCGTTGTGTCCTTGGGCAAGGCACTTCACCCTCCTTGCCTCCAGTTCCACTCACACTAGTGTATGAATGTTTGGTGGTGGTCAGAGAGGCCATTGGCACAAAATGGCTGCCACGCTTCTGCCAGTCTGCCCCAGGGCAGCTGTAGCTATGTATGTAGTTTACCACCACCAGAGGGAGCATGTGAGAGCGAATGAATAATGGGTTACTTATGTAAAGTGCTTTGAGTGGCCAAAAAAGTGCTGTATAAATCCATTATTTTTATTATTAATATTAATAATAATAATAATAATAATAATAATAATAATAATAATAATAATAATAATAATAATAATAATAATAATAATAATAATAATAATAATAATAATAATAAAGGTTATGTATATAGCACCTGTCACACAAGGATTGTAACTCAAAGTGTTTCACATTGATGAAAAATTTACAAGAAATAAAATACAAGTTTATAAAAGGCTTAAGACAAGAGGTAAAAATCTGAAATAAAAGTGCAGGAAAAGAAATGTTTCACAAACTTGCATCTGCAATAAGTGATTATACATAATTATAAAAGTTACAAAGAGCAAGAAGGATGGCATGGTGGTGCAGTGGTTAGCACAACAGGAAGGTCCCTGGTTCTATTCCAACACCAGACCTTTCTGTGTGGAGTTTACATGTTCTCCTCGTGTCTGTGTGGGTTTTCTCCAGTTTCCTCCCACCATCCAAACACATGCACTGATAGGTTAACTGGTTAACTGGTTAATCTAAAGTACCCATAGGTGTGAATGTGACAGTGATTGTTTGTCTATATATGTTCAGCCCTGAGATGAACTGGAGACTCATACAGGGTGACCTCTGACCCCGCCTTCACCCACTGTAGCTGGATTAGACCCCAGTGACCCCTGTGACCCTAGTGAGGATAAAGTGGGTTCAGATGATGAGACGAAATGAGACAAAGTGCAAGGAAATAAAAAGCTATGCAATAGTAAGTGATTACACATAATTTATAAAATATAAATAAAATGAGACGTTCAGGGTTAGGATTTGTAACACTTTTTTATGTCCCTTCAAAGACTGGTTTTAAATATACTCAATTCTATTCCATAACTTTGGTGCGTTGCTACCAAACACTGCATCTCCAATTTTCTTTGTAATATTTCTGGCAGTTGCTCGTAGCCCTGTGTCGGATGATTCTAGATGGTACCGGTCCATGTGTGTTTTGGCCTGGGTTTGGATGATGTCTCTGTGTGCACAAGAATGAACAGTCAGACCAACAAACTTTTGCACGCACATACTGTATCCACATTGAAGCCACTAATCGACGAGAACAAAAAACATCCTGCCTGTTAAAGACGGGCAGAAAATGTGTATGTGTGCATCTGTGATGACATTTTTAGATCCCAAGGACAGTGTGTTTCCTCTCCTGCTTTCTATTGTTCCTGCAGCTACAGCGATCCTCTGGGAGCAGAGCAACCAACAGGACTGAACCAATAGCAGAGCAGGACGCAGAGGCCCGAGGCTGATGGGAAATAAAGTCTGTCCTCTTTTACGGAGATTTAAAGTATAACTGACCCTCAGTGTCTTCATGAAGATGACTGTGATCATGAGCTGTGAAGGACAAACACATTCATGACCCAAAGACAGTAGGAAGTGGCTCATGAAATAATAATAATAATAATAATAATAATAATAATAATAATAATAATAATAATAATAATAATAATAATAATAATAATAATAATAATAATAATAATAATAATAATAATAATAATAATAATAAACTAATAATAATAATAAATTAATAATAATAAACTAATAATAATAATAATAATAAACGAATAATAATAATAATAATAAAAAACTAATAATAAAAATAAAATAAAATAAAATAAAATAATAATAATAATAATAATAATAATAATAATAATAATAATAATAATAATAATAATAATAATAATAATAATCTCCTATGGCATCTTTTCCTGCTTTATGGGATCATATGTTATGCCTTATCTTTGAAGATCTGCTCCAAATCACATAAATCTCTTAGTCCCTATTGCAGATCAGTGGATGGTGTTCTGTTGGTTGTTTCTAAATGTACCTGAAGGTGACCAAGCCTTCTCTGTTCAATCATCAAACACACAATTAGAACACATCATCCACATCATTCAACTCCTGTCATTTATAGATTCTTGAATAATGTATTAGGTTTATTGATTCTTATGTTGTGTCTGTATGTTTTTTTTAATCTTCTGTTATTTCCTCATGTTTGCTCTTTATTTTTCTGTGTAACACTTTGTGGACTTGTTAGAAAACCAGTCATATTAAAAAAATAAATCCTATACCTGGTACAAACATCTTTGCTGCCCTCTGCAGGATTAACCTACAGACACAACACTTAGTCCATTTGCCAAATTAACCAACATGACATTTAGCTCAAAATGAATATACAGTATGTGAAACCTTTGTTAATACTGTTTTGCTTTAATACATTGACCCAACCTGGACAATTACAAACCTATGCCTTTTTCACTTCTAAACCTACATTTAAAACATGTTTGTTATTGTTAAATTACTTCTTTTTTTAATGGTGCAAATGACTCCATTATGTCTAATATATATATATATATATATATATATATATATATATATATATATATATATATATATATATATATATATATATATATATATATATATATATATATATATTCCTTACCCAGATTAAACCATGTTTTAAAATTGAAATGACCTGTTTGGTAATGTGGTTTCTATCAACAAAACAAAAATAGAGATGCTCCTTATATATATTTATATTTTCTTGCCGAGAACAAGGGGGGTGCTTGGGACCTTTTATCTATTTCTGTTGTTGATTGTGTTTTTGTAAAGCCCTGTCAGACGACTTTGTTGTGATTTGGGGCTTTATAAATACAATTGAATTGAATTTAACTTTATCCTCACTGGGGTCACTGGGGGTCTAACCCAGCTACAATGGGCGAAGGCGAGGTACACCCTGTATGAGTCTGAACGAATTCTTACTTTCCAAATGTATTTGTTTTATATTTATGCTCTGCTCTAAACACAGAAGAAATCTAATATATTTTTCTGTTTCTTCCCATAGTTTTATTGTCTTGTGTTCTTATTTGATGGGTTTGTTTGTACTTAAAACAGTGTCCTCTACAAGTTGTGCTTTTGCAGGAGCTGTAAGTGTGTAAAGTCTTGACGACCATTAAACCATTTTGTGGTTTGTTTGCAGAGTTTTCCAACCATAGGAAACAAACTGTATCTAAGCTATAGAACTATATATTAACATATTATACCCTGTATAATTTAGTCTCTATTTGTCTGTTTATTACTGGTAGAAAGAATACATAATGGTGATATAACCAAATATAAAGGTGTTATGAATAGTTATTTATTCCTAGTTCTCTAATTTTATGTGATAAATAGCCAATATAGGAAGTTGGTTATAAACCTGATACTGAAAGTAAGGAATGGGCAGGAAACGATAAGCTTTTGTTTCTTTCTGTTCCTCCTCCAACTGTAGTTCAAGTTGATTTATATGTATACTTCGCCAAAATGTTTTGTATTTTGTTGTTTTCTTTGACTAATGACCATTGATGGGTGCATATGTAATTCTTCTTGATTTTCTTGTTTTTATTTAGCTTGAGATCAACGTTTTTTTTTAAGTGTTAACCATTTTAACCCTGAGCTTAAAACATTCTGCCTTTTTTCCCCCATTCTTATTTTGGCTCAGGAATAGATCTTATTAGTTTTTTTCCCCACTTTTGACCTTTTTTCAGCACATATAAGGTAGTTTCTGATTTAAACACGAAGCCTAAAATGGTTACCCTGGAACTTTCTTCCTATTTTAATGAACCAGAGGGTTAGAAAATATGCTGGGAGTCCATTTGTCCATTCTCCAGATGTTTCTAAATCTAGTAAATATTTACTGCATGCTATAGTTTTGGCTTCTTTTGAACAGCTTCTAGTAAAGGCACGAGTGAAATTACCATAATGACCCAATAAAGAGCGCTATGTTGGGTTTCAGGAACTTTTGGAATATTTTCAATCATACATATAAAGTTTAAGAGATACAGTCACACATTTTCCTGTAGGTTATAAGGGTTAACTTCAACTCATTGCAAATTTTCCATCATTCTTTTTAGTCTTCAGACCCTTTTGATGCTGCAGTTAAATTAGAATGGTTTTAATCTTATCACCAGAAGTATATCTGACGAGTATCGAGTCAATCTAAATGCTGGACCAAAGGGATTCAGAGTAAAAATCCTCTTCTTTCACTCACCAGGCAGTAAATGTTTACCTTGAATGTCTATAAAGAGAAATAAGTTAGATTCAAAATGATTAAAGAATCAGACAGAGGAAGAATTTCATTATTTAAAAAAATGTATTTGTATGTACTTACATACTGGTGTCAAAAGAGTATGCACCAAAATGTCACGTTGACTCACAATTACAAAGAAAAACCATCTTTTTCTTCAATTACAAGTATTGAAAAACTATGTACAGAAAAAAGGGCATGGTGACATAGAATACGAGAAACAGTTGCACAGTCACACAGTATGGTTTACATGAGGCTTCTGCAAATAAAGAAAAACAGTCCTAACAGTTACAGTCTTGGTGCTCCGAACTTTAAATTGTATTTCCACTCAAAAAATAACCGTGATGCATCCTCTCCACAGTCCAACATCAGGGCGTTTTCAGAATGTGCTCACAAGGACTTAAAAAAAAAAAAAAAAAACGCCCCAAGGACCGACTCGTCAAAAATGAAATTCTGAGTGGAAATGCTCCTTTCTTAAAACACATATCCTTAAAAAGGTGTTGGGAGTGAAAATCATGGAACAGTTAAGGTGGAATTAATTCGAGCCCTGGAACCAGACTGTGATGGATGAGTCCAGGCTTCCTGCTGCAGCAGTGCAGTCTCTGTGGATGGACATTCAGAGATGCCATTTCCCTCTATTCTACAGAGATGAAAGTAAAATAGCCCCCCAAAAAAACTCTGGTATTTTCTTTTATAAACCATCTGGAAATTTACAGATACCAGTGAAGACAAAATAAAGCAGGAATGAAGAGAAAATTGCCATTAGCAATGTTTGGGGTGCTGTGTTACAAGGGGGAAAAAAATAAGAAAAAGCTGAATATGACCCTCATTTGTTAGATTATAAGAAGATGGTCATGGGTCGAAAATCAAAATGGAAAACTAGAGCGATTTGACTATATAAGCTCCTGCATCCGTAAAACTGAACCCCACATAAACTGCTCCCGAAAAAACTATGGGAGCATTAAACAGAGAACCTGAAACAGGTGCTGACACATTCAGTGCAACGCTAGACAAACACACACATTCTCACTGCATCATGATGTAACTTTAATTTCAGAAGAGACCGTGTCTATTCTCATTTTGTAATGAGAGAATACACTAGTCCTGTAACTATGCAATGCCAATTTAGCTGTAGTCATTTCTGGTTCTTTCAGCTAATTTTAATGTGTGAAATGGTGCTTACAAAAAAAAAAAAAAAAAAAGTATAACATTTATGGCACTTTGTTGGGATACATTGACTACAGCATCGTTTTGGGCGCAACACCCGCAGACTATTGTGCAGTTTCGAGTTGAAAAAGAAATATTTTATAAAACAGAACTACGGTGAACATGATTGACACATTGAAAAATAGGCACAGCCTTAAGACGCTGGCCACTACATTAGCTGAACAGACTAATAGCCACACGGGAATTGATTTTAACGTAAGCGTGCACCCTGTCTGCAGAAACGACGAGCCGTCTCTGAAGCACATGTCGAAATACACTCCAGTCTATGCTGACTAATGTTTTCTCCTACATCTTCACTCTAGTAACAAATGATGTACCATTAAGCCTCTCCAGAGTTTGAAAAGTAGAACCATGTTCAGCTTCCTTCTACAGGGAACAAGGAAAAATTGAAAGGGGTATTGGAGTGAAAAATCCACAAAAGATATATTTACACTCATGACCTTGGTTCAGGGGATCAGAGTATACGTATAGAATTTGTGAATTCTCATGTAGAATGAAGTTTGTGAGGTAAGAATCTAATTTTGAACAGAATGTGTCTCTGGTGTATCTGTGATGGCCTGGGACCAGCTGCTCCTCCTGTGAGTTTTTCTGTATCCTTAGTCACTCTTTGCCTTTTTGCTGTCGTTTCCATTCTTCTCCGTCTCCTTCCCTTCTCCCTCATCCTGAAGCTTCCTCTTCTTTGTGTCGTCTGACTGGGTTTGAGCGGAGTGAGGCCTGAAGGTGATGATGATGCAGGTCATGTTGTCACATCCCGTTCCATCTCCAGATGTGTCAGGGGCCAAGCAGTGGTCCAACAGCTGCCACGAGGACACACAGCATTTGAAGTTAAAGATGCATGAACGTAGAGGCAATGACATGGCCAAAACCTTCTACTATGGTATGCAGTTCAAACATAGCACGAGTATTCATTTCATTTGGAACTTCCAAATCAACAAAAACTCTTTCAATAAATGAGACTCGAATTAAAAATAAAGCTAATATTCTTTCAAATCAAAACTATGATTGTCAGTTTCGACAGCCATTACATTACCACGTCATCAAATACCATCAGTGAGTGTTTGTTGCAGTGATTGAAGCTTATCTGTGCATATATTTTTTTTTTTATTATGGTCAGTTTCTCACTGTATTTAAAGCACAGGCTCGCAACTCCCACATCCTTTTCCTCAAAGTGAAAAATAACTATATCCAATAAATATGCAGCGTAAAAAGATGAAAATGATGGTGCAAACATTCATAAGACACATTTAGCAACAATATTTAACAAGCACTAAAACAAAGACTGAGCCTTACTGTGCAAAACCATAAATTCCTCTGTAGGAAATTATAATGTGTAATCAAAATAAATAAAATAAATATAAAACATGCTCTGTTCTCAGATTTTCAGATTCTTGGTCTGTGTAGTGATGAATGCTGACTGATGGCACACATTACCAGTGTTCCACCGTTACATTCACCCACAATATTTAAGCCTAGTGTGCAACTGCAAACTATTTCCATTACAAAAAGCTTCAGAATTTTTGTTTTTTGATAAGTTGGAAAACGATGCAAAACAAAAGAAGGGACAAGAAGTAAACGGGTAACAAGGTCCACTTATCAATGTGATCTAAAAAAAGTTAGTGGAATTTTGAATAGGTGACTGGCTGTCCTGGAGATGCTGGTCCGAAAACCCAAAACTTTCACAGATATTTATTTACTTTTTTACTTTCAAGACACCTTGGTATTTTTTTCGCCTTTTGTTTGGTTTAAAATTTTAATTACAAAATAAAAACTAACCAATATTATCTGTTTATTTCTAAGGCATTAAAATATAAGCACTTGTATAAGTAATACATAGTTGAATTAAATGTAGGCTTTTGAGAATATCTGTTTGACTTAGATGTTCAACCTGTAGTATATTTATAAAACAAATGAAAAAGAACCATCCATCACAAAATCAGAAGGAATAAAGTTTAAGTGGTTTTAACATTTTCCTGGTTGTTGAATCACTTAATCCATTTGAAACATATTTTAAATGACCTTAATCATCATTACATGTCCTTAATTTCTGTTAAAAAATGGTAGAATATGTATTTTTTCCTTAAAGTATTGTTGTTTTATTGTACTAGAGCTTAGTTTGTGAATGTATATGAACTGTGCAGCAGTTACTCCTCCCGGTTACATCATCAACCTGACTTGAATAAATTACTGTGAACTTTGGGGTGCGGTCGAAATGCAATTACCAAGAATTATTTATGTCATCTGTATTGGGTTAATGTGGGCCTCAATGTGCATGCACTGCTAGTTTTCCTTTGATGGAAATTTTACCTGGCGCTTGACTGTTGAGCAGCCTGTTACTGCACCGTTTTCTCTGCTGTTGTAAAACATGAATATGCTGTAAGGGATCAATAACGTTTATTTCAATTTATTTTACCCAAATAAGTTCCTGGGTTTTGGTGGGAAAGGGCCTATTGTCTGATAAACACCTTCATATAGTCCAACTATAAATGAATATGGACTTGTCTAATCTACAAGTCACACCTCTGTGTTCTTCAGTGCTTTGTTCTGTTGATAAGATATGGATCCAACTGTTGTAATGTGTTCATTATCACTCGTGAGTGTGTCTGTATCCGAATCCGCTCTTCTCTCACCTCATCCACTATGGATGACAGAGGCCTGGCTTTACCACTCTGGTCTGGTTTGATCCTTTCACTGATGAAGTCCACTACTTCCTGACTGCTCAACACATTCCTGCGCACACATTAAAATGACAGAGGTCAAGAGGAGAAACAAGCAAAATATCAATCTGAACAAGTGGTGCCAGGAACAACAAACCCCACCCCTTGTAAATGTTTACCCGACTTGCCCCAACTCCTATGCATTTTTTGTGACCTTGACCTTTGCCCTACATTCACCAAAATTGAATGGGGTCTATTCTGGACCACCTCACACTTGTCCTGAAATTTTCAGGAGCCAAACACAACACCGTCACCTCCCCTTTGAGGTCAGCGTAATGAACAAACCCGCCACTCACACATAAGTTTAAGTAGTGCTTCTACTCACCAGATGCCATCGCAGGCAATAACCATAAAGTCATGTTCCTCATTAAGCGTCAGGACTTTAACGTCTGGCATTGCAGAAATCATCTGCTCCTCTGGAGGTAGAGCCTTGTTCCTCTTGTAGAAGTGGTCACCTGAGAATCAAAGGTCACTTTAAAATCTCTCTTCTGTCAGATAATAAGTGTCCATTTTTACTCCTTTCGCACTTTAACTAAGCATTAAATTGTTATTTTATAGAATTCCACATATTGCAAGTTTCTGTCGGGACATCTTCTTGACAGGCTGCTGCAAAGTATTAATTAAAAGAAATGTTGATGTTTCAACTAATATCTTTAAACCCAATGGTACTAAACAAAACATTTCAAGCATCTATTATCAGACAAATACCAATAGCTCTGGACAGGTTCAGTCCACCGTTGACTCGCCCATCCATGGTCACTTTCCCTCCAGCATTCTTGATTCGTGCCAGTTCCACTTCGTCCTCTGGCTTATGGTCGTATGACATGTCCACAGCTTTACCTGCAAAACCACAGGAAATAAACCTCACTTTTGATACCTTTAATAGGAAACGTTTCATTTGATAAGGTTGTATAGATAAAGAGAACTTTATTACCTCCACCAAGGAGGTTATGTTTTTGCCGACATTTATCTGTTTGTCTGTCTGTGTACAACATAACTCAAAAGGTTATAGACAGATTTCCATAAAACTTTCAGGATAGCTTGGGAATGACACAAGGGCCAATCGATTAGATTTTGGTGAAGATGTGGAAGAGATCCTGGATTTTGGATCACCCAAAATCATGTTTGTTAGGGTAAAATCCTCCAGCTAGGTGATTCTGACCATTAGCCTGGCTCTACAGCGGGGGATGGGTCCCCAGGCACCATGCATGGCTGCCTACTGCTCCTTACACATTACCCCAACGGCATCAAAGAAAGGATGGGTTAAATGCAGAGGACACATTTTATTGTACAGTTGTATAATGACAAATCAAGTACTTCACTTTGAAATGTATTCTCCATTTACTACAATGTAAAATTTCAAAGTGATCCAGAATCCAGGATGTCTTCTGGATCTTCACCAAAATCTAATTGATTGGTCCTTGTGTCATTCCCAAGATATCCTAAAGTTTCATTGAAATCCGTCCCGTAACCTTTTGAGTTATGTTGTACAAAGACAGGGGGGGGGGGTGCCTTGGCGGAGGTCTGTGCTCTCAAAGTGCTTTTCTAGTTATAAAAGTTTCATTTTCTCTGTAATAAGTTGTCTATCAACAGTATAGTGAAAAACCTCAAGTGGCTCTGAGAAGATGCATGAAAATGGGCATTGGAACAATCGTGTGATATCGTTTGTAAATTTGCGCATAAGTTAAGTCATAATATTACAACACAAATGTGTGATAAACACATGGCACCCAAAACATGAGGAGATAAATACATTTGCATTCAGCATGCAAACATTTGACCTATCAGTTGAAGTCTTAGCTCTGTGACAACTACAGTCAGATTATAACTGGTGTTAGTTTAGTGTCGAGTGTGTGTTTTATCATCATAGCAATAATGATAGGGTACTTTCCCCTCGATCATGCAGTCCTGGTACTTAGCATACTTTTAATTTACAGGTTGACAAACTGAAATGCCAGGGGAAACATAATAGACAGTGACAGATAAGAGAACAGGGCTGCTACACAATTTCCATTTTAAATTTCCAGAATTCCCAGTAGAATTTCAGACTATGAAAGATGGCCATTTGTCTTAATAAAGGGTTTTATTATCCGGCTGTTTCGAAGAATGCCACATTCATTATGGATGCCATTCTGTTGCCATATAATTGCCAGAAGATTAACTCTGGGAGCTGTAGCTCATACAAATTAATTAACATCAAATCCTCTGTGCCACTCCACGCATCAACTCACTTTTCAGTCTTGTTCAGCTCACTCTTATGTGCTTTTCCTTCTCAAAAGACTAGGAAAAACACTATCGGTTTACTTTTTGTTTTGTTTTTTTAATTCTGTATCGTATAATTTAGAGCAGAAGAGAGGCAAAAGGCTGGAGACATATGATGACATTCTTGTTTTTTTCCCTATATTTGTCCTAACCTTCAAAAGATTAACTAATTCCCATACCTTTTCCATGCTGTTTATGAACTCATGACAAGAGGCAGTCATGGATGGCTATTTAATATGAAGCATATGAGGTGCATAGGAAATGAAAAGGGCATGACATACCATGCTCAGAAACCACACAGCGAGAATCTCCAGCATTGGCTACGATCAGTTGTTTCCCTCGGATCAGAGCCACAACAGCCGTAGTGCCGCTGTCTGAGCCAGGCTGCAGAAACAAACATGTAGGGTGTGAGACGCTGTAAAAAGACTCCTCCACATTGAAGCACAAATGACCTGTACTCTTTCCATGAAACCAGACAACCTAAATCCCTTATGACAGTCCTGCATGCTGTGCTCCAAACTACAAGTGGAACTAACGGTTTCAGACACTTTCTTGAAGAGAATGGAATTTTGGGCTAGGACTACTTCTTCCATTTACATGTCATCACAAATCATTTCATTTGGCGTCTGCTTCATCACAGCCATCTGCAGGTGTGCGTTTGGCTGAACATTACAACTATGCTCTTCAAATGTTCATTACTTAGCTCTCTCTTTCAAATGACAATCAACATTTTTACAAAGTTGCATAAAATATTCATACTCTCCAGACAAAAAAGGCCTTTCGATACAACTGTCATTACACACACCTCCTCCTTGCCATCCATTCCAGGTAGACACATTTCCTCTTCATCTTCCTCCTCAGAGTCTTCCTCTCCCTCCTCTGTGTCTTCCTCTTCTTCTAACTCGCTGCTATCACCTTCTTCATCTTCACTGCCGTCCTTGAAAATAGTTCAGAGAATGTTTTTTTTTTAACCACACAGGATTTAACAGACAACAAACATGGGAGACATAATGAAACATCACATACACAATGTCACGTTTCACATTCAGGCTTTTGGGCTCCCGGTGTTTTCTAATCAATATATTGATTGAAAGCCAAGCCTTCAGCTCTTACCTCCTCATCGCTGCCCTCCTCCTCTTCCCCCTCTTCAGACTCTTCGCTGTCATCAAAAAATCTGGACTTTGAATCTCCAGATGCTTTAGAAGACAAAGAAGAGCAGGAAGGACCTGCATCTCCTTCTGCCTTACCGGCCTTCTCCTCTCCATTGGAGCTTCCAGACTCCCTGGCTGCTGTGAAAGAAAAATGTGTCTGATATGAGGTGTTGCAAAAAACACAAAAATAATTTGTAGATACGTCCGAGTCTAAATCTACCAATGAGGCTGTTCAGCTGAATCACTTCAGTAAAAGGAGAAGTGCATCTTATCAGATCCTCATACCTGCACCACTGCTTTCAGCTCCTCCTGTTTTTCGACAGGCTCGAAGCTTTGACCCACATGCAGCACCTTCACCTCCCTTCACTTTTCCATTACTCTCTTCATCCTCCACCTCCCCGTTTAACCCCTCCTCCTTCTTCTGTCCTTCACCATCATCTTCTCCAGTGGCATCAGGGTGCGGGCAGGACACCTTCTTAGCGGCCGCACTGAAGAGAAAATAAGAGGAAATAATGAGGAATCAACTGGCGAGTTGAAACATCCCTGAACCACATGACTCAATTATTATGTTTTACATAATCCAAAATTTGGACTGACTGAGTCCCTGGCTAAGACTGAGGTTGAATGTAACCTCAACATATGATAAAGAAACAAAAATAACAGAATCCTGTTATTATTTCAAATGTATTTAAGGTATTGTTAATTTTATATACCTTCACATTCCACATAATTTTGCAATATATATATTTTAATAATTATTACTATTGTTTTCTGTTCAGAATTACATTAGACCAAATTTATGTTTTGTGCTGTTCTGTTATTGAGTCATTAGGGTTTCTGCCTTTTTTCTGTGAAATGTAAGGTGTTTGTGGTAACAAATTATTTTCGAAGAGACTCAGAATAATTTGTAGCAACCAAATGGTCCATGTCTAAAGTCAAAACAAAAGGTTGTTCTAATACCTGATGGCAGCAGCATGCTTGACTGCATTGAGGTTCTGGCCGTAGCGTACCAGCAGCTCCTCAATGGTCATCGTGGCCTCCTCATGAAGCAGAGCTGCCTCCTCTGTGTCCACTGTAACGACAGAAAAGGACAAAGGAGAGAGTCAGCCTTTTTTAAGACTCCTCCATAATGTTCTTAAGAAGTCCCCTTTTATGACAGCTTGGTCTGTTTACACTCAACTACACAAAGCTGGCATAATGCTGCTCGAGGGTAAAATGTTACATCAATATACCGATGATGATGCTGTTGTAAAAATGGACCAAAGATACAGGCATAACAGTGCTGCTTTCAAAATAGTATTGGTGAGTGATTTTGTCTTCTGCTTAGACAGACAGTGTAGTCCAAACAAACCGCAGATACCTTTAAAACCAGGTTAGCTGTTGACAGATTCTTGAGTGTTTTTCAAACTCTCTGGTGATTGGTTAAACATATCAAAAGTCAAAACTCTTCCTAACTATACAATTTTTTTTTTACACAGACAGGAGTTTCTCAGGTCAAGGATGGATAAAGCTATAACATTAAATTTAGAAGGAAATGCTACCCCAATGATCAGCATCATACTTTTGTTTACTCAATTCTTTGCTTAGAGAAATTTCCAGGAATTTGTACAGATTCTGTGTACTACAAATGCCTGTAGTAAATCCTAAAAATACAGCTGAACAAAAAAAACTTGACCATTTTGTCAGTACAACATGCTTTTAAATGCAAGTATGTTATATTCTTGGGTAAAGCAAGTTCATTGATGGTATATGACACACTGCATACACAAAGGTAATTCCATGTGCTTGCACATATGTAAATGAATGACACATTTTCATTGGCAAAGCCTAAACCCTTTTCCATTCATGGATTATAAATTATCTGACCTAGGAAGCACCCAATTTAGGCAGATCAGAATAAAAAGGAAGGATCCTTTTCTTAATATTCACTACCACTATGAGCTTATGCCGGTACTTTGTGAAATGTTGTATTGCCACTAAGTAAAGATTATTCTTAGTGCAAACACACAAAAATTACATTTTATTAAACCATATTTCAATACAGGATCTAAATATGACAATCTTCTTAGCTTTGCAATATGTAATTTCCTTACAGATAACACCAATAATAACAGTGCAACATTATCATTAATGTCAATTGTATACTTACAATCGTCCTCCTCTGCTACCTTCTCAGTGGGTGGCTCCTCAGTGGGCCGTCCAGCGATCTGGACCAGCTCCTTGATTACTTCTTCTGTGGTTATTCTGCCATCAATAGCCAAGAAGGCATCCTCCAGAGCCTGGCAACAACATGATCAAAAATTTTCTTGTTGAAGTGAATCAGAAGAAGTAGGTGAAAGGGGCCTTACAGACAGAAGTAATTTGAGTTGCATGTCTGTTTCACAATGCTTTGAAATAGTTGACAACTTCAACTGAAAAAATTAAAAGGTTAGTCTTAGTTATTATGGCTTCTCACCTTTTGTAATTTCCCATCTTTGTATGTCTTCTGCTCCTTTATGATGTCAGGTAGGTACTTTGAACAATATAGGGCTACCTCTTCACCTAAAGGAAACACAGGAAGTTGCATAATTTCCGTGGAAATGTCTGTTCTAATCTATATATGCAAAACAAATAAAAACATAAAAGGGGTGGAGCAGTGAGGGGAACATTTCACAACAATAACTACATTGTAATAAAAAAGTAATGTAGTGACAAATACAACAACATTTAACTGAATGTTGCTTTTACCTCCATGTCCGTCATACACAGCAAACATAGCAGTCTCTTCATCAAACTCTGGGATACAGTTGTGAGCATCCTACAGCCAAGAGGAAATATATCCAATATTCAACATGACTGACAGTAAAATAAGCAGATACTGTACCCTTATCTTCTAGTACATAGATATCTATGTACATGACAGAAAGCGTAATGGATGGCAAAAATTATTATTTTGCTCTTCAAATAGGGCCATATAATACAATTTCACAATAGTCAAGATCTGGAATATACTAGATGGTCATTGTTTTTGTTCCTGTGTGAAGTTTTCAGTGCATTCATTTGGACTGTAAAACTTAAATCATGAAGTTAACAGTAGTGTAGCACTTCCCATGTTCTGAGAGGTGTTTTTGAACAGCTTCAATGCCCTGTTGGAAAGGACCATCTGGCAACAAGTTCAAATACTAAAACATTCTTAATATAAAACATACTTACCTGGTTTTGTTCTTTTTAAGATAAGACATTTATGCTGCTCATCCACATGTCAACTGCAGATGATGGTACTATCACACGTAGTATCTCATAAGTTGATTTTTTTAAGTCAAAAGAAACTCTTCAAAGACTTAATTCAAAGTATTAATTAACACAATTTAGCTAAGGAGCTACCTCCTCTAAACTCCATGTATTGTTCATCAAGACTACTGCACGTACATTATATACCATTGTTCTATAGTCATTTTTAAAAGTACAAAAATATCCCTTTAACTTTCTTGAGAAAAGCCAACAGATTTTTTTCTTGTCATAGAACAGGACCTAATAGTTGAAGCTATATACTGAATAGCAAAGTCCATTTCAAATGACAAAATTCTGAGTGAGGGACAGCCCGAGTAAACATTACCATGAATATACATATCACCTTGCCAAATGGTCCACACCTACAATTAGTAGATAACTTAGTGAACTGTGCAGCATCTTGTGAAGGCACACATAGCACGATTAACACCTCTTTCATATTCTTACAAAGTGTGGTAAAATGATCATAATATGGCTTGCTCTGAGTGAAAGATGGAATTCCTCAACCAATTCTCCTAACTGTCTGGAAACAGGGTATAGCAGATAAATCTGCATTATCATCCAAACAAACCTGTATAATGAAAAATACCTCAGACGTCATTAAAAACTTAGGAAACAATCAGTCTTTGTTGCCTGCAGGAAACTGAGAGTTAACACGGTTGTTTTTGATCTGGTCATTCATTTCCCGTCTCACCTCCATGGAAACACGCCACCCTTGCATGGCAGAGAAACCGTAGCTCATGTTGCTGTTGCCGCCATCAGAGGAGGTCTTGGATGTGTTAGGTTGCGACAGATAAGCCCCCATGGTTGTTGGTTACTATGGCTTTAAACCTGGTGAGAAAATCACACAGACAAAATGCCACATTTTAGTTCTGCGTAAAATAACACGTATGCCACACTTAAGCCGCGTTAACCACATTGGATACTTACGGTTGCTAGCTAGCTAATGTTAGCAACACAACAACAAAAAGTGAACGCATCGGCTAGCTAACATCAGCATGCTAACAGGAGCAAACCCGGCTAAACTTCCATTGTAACCTATACACCGCCATGAGCGGTTGCGCAGTTGGACACAGATCAAGCACACAACACCGACAGATACTTTACCTGTCTGACAGAGCAGGATGAGCTTATAAACGGGTACGAAGGGGAGGAATTCACATATGACTTATTACACGTGTGGAAGCAAAAGCCGCTATCAACACAGACAAACTAGAGAGAAGAGAAGCTGTGGAGGAAGTGGACACACGGCGCATGCCCCTTTCCTTCGAACGAGGGGGCGTGTCCGGCTATTACGTCACACGTCACGTTACATACTGCTCGATAACGGAATTTCGCAATTTTAAGAGCTAAAATCACAGCAGGTTAAAAGCACCTGATCCAACTCTGCGTTTATTTAATAAATAAATAAATACATATGATGTTATTTTTCATCAGAACACACCACGACCTCTTTGTATTGTCATGTATGTCACAATTTAAATCCACTCATCCTGCTGTGAAGTGACACTGAAATTAACTATGGAATTCACTATATACTAGCTGTAAATATTTCCCTTCTACTCAACATTATTTTCGAAATAAAATAATAAAAACGGCACTTTCTAAAATTAAAAGACTATTACTTTATTTTTGTCAGTTTTCCCCATAACAACCTAAAATGTTTTCCAAATCAATAAAATGTCTAAATACTTTTTAAAAATGTTTGATAAAATGCATTTGTATTCTCTACTTTAGCAGTATTTCATACTACTAAGTAAATTAAAAGAACAATGATTTGACATGAAATAGAATGGCACCAATGTAAAAAAAAAAAAAACAATATCAGAATGAAGTCAGAATATGTTGAAAAGGGGCATAAAAAGTAATGGATAGTATTGATAAATAATGAAGGAAAAAGTTGTATTTTTAATGAGAAAATGCTTAATATTACTAAAGTCAAAACTACCTGTACAATCAATATTCTTTTAAAATAGTACAACATTTAATACATAAAAAACAAATCATGTTCCTACCTTGTTAGGCCCGAGACCCCCACCCCACACACACACACACACACACACAGATTTCTATTGAGAATTTTTAGAGATTAACTTTCAACTTTATTTTTGTTATATATTGTAATAATGATATCTTGTAATATTTATTTGGGAATCCATCAGAGGGAAAGCTCAATTTGGATTATTCGGACAGTTGATGAGGAGGGGTGTTGAATAAATTGGTAGAAGGATGATAAAGATGGAGCTACCAGGCAAAGAGGACAAACAAAGTTATGTATGGATGTGTTGAAGGATGACATGAAAGTAGAAGATACACTGGACAGTCAGATAGAAGCAGATGATTGGCTATGGTGAACCGTTAAGGTAGTAGTTGTAGTAAATGTAGTATTACTAGTAGATGTAGTAGTACATGTATAATAGTAGATGTAGTAGTAGATTTATAACACTAGATGTAGTAGTAGACGTAGTAGAACTCTGTAGAAGTAGCAGTAGATGCAACAGTAGTCGTAGTAGTCATAATAGTAGGACTAGATGTAGTAGTACTAGTAGTATATGTAGTAGTAGTATGAGATAGTCGTCTAGATATAATAGTACTAGTGGATGAAGTCATTGTAGCATTATCTTATAGTACTAGATATTGTAGTAGTAGCTGTATAGTAGCCTACTAGATGCAATAGTGCTAGTATATGTAATATATATATATATATATATATATATATATATATATATATATATATATATATATATATATATAGCTTATATAATAATAATAATAATAATAATAACAATTATTATTATTATTATTATTATTATTATTATTATTATTATTATTATTATTATTATTATTATTATTATTATTAATATTGTTATTATTATTATTATTATTATTATTATTATTATTATTATTATTATTATTATTATTATTATTATTATTATTATTATTATTATTATTATTATTATTATTATTATTTCTTAATGTTTTTCTTGAATGCCATGTTCCGTAGCCTTTCTCCTGCTAAGTTGACTCCACACCGGCAGGTGGCGATGTTGCACCTTCTTTCCACTTGCAACCGTCGGAACAAAACAGGCGGAAAGAAAGAAGCCACATCAGATTGAACATGGAGCGGGAAACCCAGGAAAAAACAAAGATGGACTTGGAAACTTTAGGGGACGGTGACGCCTATTCTCCATCCAAACTAAAAATCTACGAGGCCCAGTTTTTCGGCTTCACTCCGCAGACGTGTGTACTTCGGGCTTGTAACGCTTTCCGGGATTGTCTGTACGACATTTTACCCGTGGTAGAAAAGGTGTGTGTGAGGCAGCTGAGTAAGGGAGAGTCGGCCGGGGAAGAGGAGCAGCTCCGGGCTGGGGCCAGGGAATGCAGCCGAAAACTGCAGCAGTTCCTGGAGGAGCGGTTCCAGCAGCTGTCGGAGCGAATGGAACCTCTACTGGTGGAGCAGTGCTTCTCACTGCCGCCAAATGTTGTGCTGCCGGAGGACCAGTGTCACAACAAGTATCCTCAGAACATACAGGTAGGATCCATACTGCTGCTAATGAACAGACTCACTGTTATATGGACTGCATTAAGAACTAATGTATATTGCTTTACACCACATTTAACCCTTCACCATTTTAAAGTAGTAATAGGTTAACGTAGTTGCAGAGGTATTCATTTAATTAAAAACATGTACAGTGTGAAATGTGTTAGTTCCGCGGTCACCCTATGCAATTTTACTGCTTCATTTATGTGCATCTTGAATGTCACTACGGTAAATGTTCATGTTTGTGTTCATTTGACCTTCTATATTTACTTTTTAGCTGTCCTGTCTGACGCATTTGTTTATTTTCTACAAGATCGTGCTATGTTTGAACTGTCACTGTCATTTGATCCATGTAATTTGTCCCATAATAGCCCCCACTTTTTTTCCAGAGGTGTATAATCCCAGTCCTGCCATGTATTGGTTCTTCCTGTTCACTTCATATACTGTATGTGATTCCACTAAATATCCATCTACCTGGATGAGGAGTTGTTTGGTTGGAACAAATACATGGCAGGACTTTTACTTTTTGGAGCTGGAATTATACACCTCTGCTTTTTTTCTTCTTCTTTTTTAGTTTTGCGATATGACATTTTGACTTCTCTCCATTTTGTCTGTCCAGGAGGTGCTCAAGCTGGAGTCTTCCATTGCAGATCTCCAAACAGCCTACGAAGCAGAGATATGTGCCAGGCAGGCTTTACTTGCTGAATTGGAGGAGCAGAAAGAGGCACAGAAGCAATTAGAAGAGATACTAGCATGGATCAGAGAGTTACAGGGGGCCTGGATTAAAGAGGGTAATAGCAGCTTCCACGAAAGCTTCCGGCTGGTGATGGAGTCAGCACAGAAACTACAGAAGAACATCAGAGATATCTGCAAAAAAACAGACTCAAATCTGTGAAACTATTTTCAACAGGCAATCTTTCACATTATCTTTTCTATTTTTGCAAGAGATCTAAGAATTTAGAAGACTAGCATTACTATGTGACATTTAGGGAAATGATTGAAGATGTCATGGACCTCACCACTTTATTCATTTAAGTTTTAGACCAAGTTTTTGAAGAAAAAAAACAAAAAACCGGTGAATAATATTGCATAGTCTGTAAATATTTTGAACCCTTCTCTTGATCAGAACTGTTGGAAATGACTCTTGAAGACACAAGGGTCATCACTTAAGACAATACAACCTGTGTCAGATGCATTGTGGCTTCATTACTATTTATATTGCAGTAATATTTTACACAATCTTACCTTAGCTACATCAGCTTAAAGTCATGTTTTATTTCGGAAATGTTTCGTAAACCTTACACAGCCACTGAGAAATCTGTTATCGTGATGCAGTCATTGCATATAATGGGTGTAAATGCAGCCTTAGATCTCATGAAAGTAGAAAAATGAATTAAACATTTGACTTATAAGCATAAATCAGCGTATAATCATCTGAAAATAAAAACAGTTTACCTTGTAACAGAATCCACCATGATGCATTGTCATTCTTTTACAGTAGCTCAGAACAGACTTTTTTATGCATTTAAACTGGTTGCTACAAAAATGTATTTTTTAAAATATTGCAATTACTAGAGCATAAATCATTCCTTATTATTCTTTTATGCTTCCTTTTCCTTATCTCTAGAAATTCAACCTGCTGACCAACCAGAATCATAAGAGCATTCCACAGCTTGGTGAATTAAATAGCATTTTAAGCAGTGGTAGTAGATAGAGATGGGTGACTATTTGACTTATGTGTGGATTAAAGTTACATAGTTCTGAATATTGGTGAATCATAAATAGGAAATGAAACATTAAATATATAATTATTTGTTATAATTGTGTGACTTGTGGAATCTTGAAGTAAAAAGACTTGTAGTCAGATGAGAGTATTGTAGTCACACAAGATTATTTTAGAAATGCATTCTGGCACAGTTACTAGTTATCCCTAAAAATGTGTATTCAGTAATGAATATAAGAAGCATAGTGTTAAAGTAACTTGATTACTTTTAATTCCACCCAATGCGCCCACCTGAGTTAAGGCTCAGGATATTTATTTTATTTTTATGCTTTAACCCATGTTACTGGTCTGACCCACTTTAGGGTCAGACCAGTAACCATTAGTAACTGGTCAGAAGGTGGAACCTGAACTAAAATGACCAACATCTTCAGTGTAGTTTGTGAACCCTTATAAGTCCATCCCATGGGCCGCATTGACCCTTTGGTGGGCTGGCTTTGGACCACGGACTCCCAAACTTGACACCCCTGAATTAAACCAAAGTAACATTTTACTGAAGTGTCTCCACTGCCTGTATCCAAACAGAAGGAGAATCAGAGGTGAAACCCACAAGGACCAAGCAGAACCCTGAGGAGGATGTGCCTCTGGCTTCAGCCCATTTCAACACTGGAGGGGCCATCAGTTGCCCACCAGGATAAGAATGAAGCCAGGGCACACACTCTCCCCTGTATCTAATATATATATATATATATATATATATATATATCAAATCATGTCATCAAATCATGTGTCAGTTAAGTCTGGTCAACTCTGTTAACTGTAGGGATTTTTAATGTCCACCAGGTGTCGGTGTTCAGTGTCACATGTCCAGAGGAGCCAGTTGAGGTGGCTCAGACACCTCGTGAGGATTCCTCCTGGACACGTCCCTGGGGGGGGGGGTCCAGGCATGGTCATCCGGGAGGAGACCTCGGGGTCGACCCAGGACACACTGGAGGGATTATATCTCTCGGATGGCCTGGGAACACCTTGGGATTCCCCTGGCTGAGGTAACTGTGGTGAGGGAAGTCTGGGCTACTTTGCTGAGGCTGCTGACCCCATGACCCCATGACCCAGACCCGGATGAAGCGGGAGACGACGAGTACGAGTCAAGAGCACATCAGCAGAGTTTGCTGATGAGCTGATCATTTGAATCATGTGTGTTGAAGCAGGGTGACATCTGAAACATGCAGGACAGTGGACCCTAAGGACCAGGGCTGAAGACCACTGATGGAATGAACGTAGATGTAAAAATACTTAGAATGAAGTGAAGCTAAACTGCGTCAGGATTCTGTCCATAAAGAATCATCCAATGTTAATATTAGTTAGTTTAGTTTAGTCTCATGACGAAAATGTAATTTTACTTTTAGTCAGACTTTAGTCATTTAAATCATTTTAGTGTTAGTCTAGTTTCAGTTGACCAAAATTCATAACATTTTAGTCGATGAAATGTGATGACTTTTGGTCAACTGAAACGAGACTAACACTAAAATGATTTAGATGACTAAAATGATTTTAGTCGACTAAAATGATTTTACATTTCGTCGACTAAAATGTAACAACCAGTTTTTTCGTTTTGTTAAAAATTATATAAAACTCAATGTGTTTATTGTAATGTTTTAATGTGTAAAACACATAAGATTTCACCAATTCATTCCACTTGAATTAACAGCTATGGTATTATTAAGAGACTATTCTGTTAAAGTAGCAGTGCATAATCAAAGCAGAACAAAAAAAAAAAGATACATCAAGGCAAATACTCGTCATCTGAACCCGCTTTATCCTCACTAGGGTCACAGGGGTCACTGGGGGCCTAATCCAGCTACAATGGGTGAAGGCGGGGTACACCCTGTATGAGTCACCAGTTCATCTCAGGGCTGAACATATATAGACAAACAATCACTCTCACATTCACACCTATGGGTAATTTAGATTAACAAATTCAGCCTTCGCTGTGTCCCACGTCAGGCACAAGGTCTAATGATACTGCCTGCAGTTTGATCTGATTCTGCCCTTTGACCTCTAATTTCACCCCCTGAACATGCGCGAAAACTCACCAAATTTTGTACACACTTCAGAAGTGTGAACAATTACGAGTATTTAAAGGTTTCATAAAAGTCAGTAAAGAAATGTGTCTACAGCGCCCCCTAGGAAAGTGAAATAGTTTGTATTAGGCCAGATCTCGCCCTCCTGAAGTTAGAGCTATGGAAATCAGTACACATGCTCACCACCTAATAATGGCCACGCCCATAAACCAACAGTAAATCCGCCATCTTGGATTTAAAATTGGAAAAACTTTAAGTTGTGGTTTTTGCTGTCATTGGAATTTAACAAACTCCTTCTTGGCCGTTGGCCCAAATGAGCTCAAAATCGTTGAAAACGATCTCAACAAGTGGGACCTCAAAAGTTATCCACATTTTTTGGAAAAGTTGCATCATTTTTGTGCTACGCTAATCATGTTAAAGAGAAATTCATAGTTTCATACAAGTGAATTTACAGAAATTGAAATGAAATAAATATAAGATTTTAGACCTAAAAACTCAAAATCAACTTTTGAACAATTGGAAAATAATTACAAAACACAGTACTTAAAAAAAATAATTACACACCTGCCTAATGTATGGTTGAATCCACAGCTTCCCTAAATTAAGATCATTGGTAAATACCAACATAATTTCTGGAATACTTTATGAATCTTATGTAGAAGCACTTGAACTGAAATGCTATTTTTAACCTGAAAATTTAACCTGTCCATTTATCTTCACATGTACAGTTTTATTAAAAACAAAAAAGTAATTCACCTTATTAATTCTTGATTAAGATGTCAAATTATTGTTATTTATTTGTATCCCTGACAAGAAAATAATTCTGTTTTAATGAGTGAATGTTATACTTGATTAATTTCCGAGAGAAATATGGGAATAGAAAAGTGAATTCAGGATGAAATTCCTCTTTTCTGTTCAAAATGGTAAAATGAAAATTCACAAATCTACCTTAAAACAATTCATGATGCTGGATGGTCTGAAACAAATGAGGAAAGGAGTCTAATAATTCTGTTAAGAACTGTTCATGTTTTTATTTGGTTGATTATTGCACAATGAATATTTCATGTCAAGCAGTTTCTTGTAAATTAAATGAACCAGAGACTGTTTCTACTCTGTACCAGTAGAGGGCAGCATCTGCATGTCTGTGTGACTAAAAAACACAGTATGTTTCAATTCAGCAGGTATAATGACAACTGAATCTTTTATTACCTCCACCAAGGAGGTGATGTTTTTGCCAGAGTTTGTCTGTTTGTTTGTTTGTTTGTTAGCAAGATAACTCGGAAAGTTATGGGTAGAATCTGCTGAAATATACAGGGTAGGGTGGTAATGGGGAAATTTGGAAATTATTATATTTTGGTGGTGATGGGGGGGGGGTCTACTTTGCCAGAGGTCTGCTTCACTGCAGATTTTATTTCTAGAACTAATTTATCAGCTTTTTAACAACCAAATGGTATAATAAAAACAAAAAAAAAAATAATTCCGATTAAATTTTAATAACAATAATATATAAAATATAGTTTTGAGTTTGATTATTCAGTGACGATATACAAATCTAAACAAATACACATTATCTTGATGATTATTTACCTTCAGCTTCTCAAAATAGTTAAAACCCATGCAGCAGCTCACCCAGTTCAAGAAGAACTGGGTGGTTTGTATGGTGTGTTTGTTCTCTTTGTTAGATAGTACAAGCATTTAAATGATGGCCTCATGTTCTAAAGGCAGCCACAACAGAGGAACCCATGTAAAACAAGTTCAATTATGTTATTGCAAGACAAAGCAGTTTGTACTTAAGATGATCTATTCCATAGAACAGTACACTTTACAGCTGTGTCCCTGCTCCTGTCTGCTGTTTATGCTGCTTCCATATGCAGCAGAACATTCCTATAGGGACAGAGTAACATTGAATTAATTTTATTTAAAAGAAATATTGACATGTAGCTATATTATTCCAAGTAAGAAAGGAAAAAAGTTTGACACACACCATTGTCAGTATGGTAGAGCCACAAATTAAATCTGCTTTTTTCCACCCACCCACCCAGCCTGTCTTTTCCTTTCCACCTCTTCTTCCATCATTTGCTTCACCTGCTCCTTCACCTGACTCTCCCCTTCCACTCTCCTCTCCTTCACTTTCTTCCACTGCTCCTCCCTGACTAACATTACTTGTCTCATATTATTAGATAAAACATTAACGTTAGATCATTTACACTCGCATTTAATTACAAATGTGAACATAACCTATGACTTAGTAAAAAGCTAATGATACCTGTCTGGGGTCATCCTCTTAAGATGTTTTTGTGGCTATATTGTAAATTATTTTAGTTGGCACCGCGCACAATTAAGTCAAGCTGTTATGTTATGTTACATTAGCTGACTGTCAATATTTGTCGAATATCTATTTAACTTTTAAAAATTATGAGTTATCTCAAACTACCGTAATAAGTCGACCTTTCCTCCAACGTTGAATCGCAAAGATGCACTCCTACTCCGACTGTCTGATCACCTGATCTGTCACTTCCTTTGTAATTCACCTCCCCCCCCCTTTAAGAGTATATGATTCAAGATATTTATCTGTAGTTTAGGCTACTTTAGTTCTCACATTCTTGACACGGTGGTGGATTTGCAACAAACATATATATATATATATATATATATATATATATATATATATATATATATATATATATATATATATATATATATATATTTGTAACCCTTGATGCACTGAAGTGACCCATATGTGAGTCCAGATCTGTTCTTTATAAGGTTTACATTGTGCAGTTGGAGGTGGAATGGGTAATTGGTAATGCTGATGTCAGATTTATAGCTCTAACAAAAGCAACAACAACAAGTGGAGAAGAAAGTACATAAACAACTCCAGTGTAAACAGTCAACATTTGTTTAAGGGTCAGCATTCCTGAAATGCTATAGTATGTGTGTGTGTGTTTGTGTCCTACTCACCCGTTGTTTGAGTTATCTGAGAAAGTGCAGATGGGGAGGTGTGAGAATCAGTGAGTTTTTGTTTGTCTAAATTGAATCATTAGAGCTGCATCTATCATCATTTCATAGACAGTGATTACATCTCACCATGAGTATTTATTTGCTTATGTAATAAATACAACAATGTAAGTCAGTAAAGGTCACAGTTTTTGTTCCTGAACCATCCACTTCATATTTAAAGAGGTGTTTCTGTCTTATTGAATAGTGCTTAAATAATACTCACATAAAAATAGACACACATGAAAAGAGGACTGTTGTAAAAGTTAGATACTGATTCAACTTTACTGCAGTAAATGTAAAAAGTGCAAGCTTTGAAAGGCACTCCAAAATATGAAAGGTAAGGTAAACCTTTGAAGAATATTTTCCCAATAATTTGTATTAAAAATGAACTAAATCTCATATCAAAATTTTGGATCTTTAAATAATAAATTAGAGAAAAAATCTAAATATTACATCATTCCAAAGTGCAAATCACAGCTTCCAGTGTCAGTAATAGGTTTTCAAATGTAGTTGATTGTTTTATCATATTAACCATCCACAAAATCAATTGAAAGTAGGCTTAGCTCTAGGTGATTTGCTTATATAAAATAATCAATAATGGTATAAAATGTATTAAAATTGGAGTATCAAGACTGTTTTTGTGTTGAGCTAGTAAAGTAAGTAAAGTAAAGTACAGATACATGCAGCTTTAGTATAAATATAGCAATTAAGTATTTGTACTAGATAGTTTGGGGGAGACATAAATTAATCTATTTTAAGAAGAAATCCATTTAAAAATGTCACTTTATCATTGAACCCAGATATTTTCTGTGTTTTAAATCAGCTAATTATGGTGATTTACAGCCCACTTCCACTCATGTTCCTGTCCTGTAATCTAACTGAGGCCTGTTCAGGAATGAACTCTGCTTTATTTTCTCTGCTGACAGGTTTAGATAACAACCTGTGATCTTAGATTCTGTCTGTAAAACACACAGCATCAGACCATGTCACTATGATCTGCAGCCATATGTTTGGGAGCAGCTGTCCTGTTTTTTATCAGTGTGTCTGGAGCTATAATAAATCCTAAACTCTGCCCTTGCAGTGTGTAAATGTATGTGTGTATCACCCTCTGAAGCCTGTAAAATATGTTGTCAAACACCTCTTGGACACAGCTGTATGCAGCTGTCTGCTGGCTGCGCACGCTGCGTACGTCTGGAGCCTGCTGGCAAAGCAGAAAACAAACTAATCTGAAGGGAAAAGAACCATCTAATCAACAAGAGAGAGGGAGAGAGAATGAGAAGGAGCCAAATAAGTGTCAACGCGTGTGTTTAAAAAGTGAAAGTGTTTGTATTTGAGGGGAGGGGAACCAAAATAGAGACATAAGGTCGAGGTGAAAAGTGTCTTTTTTCATTTTGTAGCAAACTCCCAAACTTTCACACTGCTGTCTTAAACAACTTTAGCACGAAGCTGAGTTTGAATAAATGCTGTTTGTCTGTGAAAATAACATGAGCTACGAGTCTTGAGTCACCTTGTATATGTCTCTTTTTCAGTCGGTTTAGTTGATTCACAAATTACAAACACTAACATTAAGGTCAAAGCGTATAAATAACATGTTCACATTTGTAGATATACAGTGGTAACAACAGGACGTCTACAGCTAATCTGAGATGAACCCAAACCGTATTACATCACTCAGTTAAATGAATAAAATACAATAAATAAATGCATTTAACCTCATAGCATAATCACTTGTCATATTTTTTTTTACAAGTCATAAGGAATGATGAAAAAAATTAAGCTGCATTGTTGGGCGAATACATTATCCCGCTTATTCTACAGTTATTACAGCTTATTACTGCTACTACACTAACAGATTGGATAAAATAGCCTTTACAACGTAGCTAATGTTTACTTTCAAAGTGGTCGAAGTACCTGCGGAGTGATACAGTACCGTGAATCTGAAGTGACAAAACCCGTTGCCATTGGCAGCAGGTGTTAATGGCGCAGCGGGTGGTTATCCATAATAAAACACATGGACTAATGATTAAAAATTGAGGCAGAATATTGTTAAAATTGCACTTATTTTCCTTATGAAATGTAACTTCTTTTTTGCATTTGGATAATGTATAAAACTATTTTGGTAATTTAATAGGGAGGAGTTTGCACTAAAACAATGACAAACATTTGAAGTGGTCATCATTTATAGATTATTATGTTTTTGTTTTACTGGTCTGGCCCATTGTAGATCAAATCAGACTGAATGTGGCCCCTGAAGAAGATGAGTAATGGGCATTGGTGTGCTCAGTGTATTATTGTCGTGGCCTTTTTCTGCAGAGTGAATAGTGGCTCTAAATAACTTCACAGTATTTTTCATTTTCATTTCGTAAAATTGTTCATTTATTTCACAAACCTCTTTTTATTTGATTGAATGCTTTTAGTTTTAGCCTGCCTTAACTCCATTAAAGTGGTGTTGTGTGTCAGTTTGTCTACCTGCTGGGACTGGGACTGTACTGGTCTGTGTCCTGTGTGAGCGTGTGAACCTATATACGTGTGTGTGAATGAAGACAGCATATGGACAGTGCCCTCCCTTCCTGTTGGGAGGGGAACATCATGGCTCTCTGTGAACCACAGCTTGACCCCTGACCTTTAAGGATCACACATGCACAGAGACAAAGACAGTCACATAAACCTAGATACCTACACACACAGTCAGATATACGTCCCCACTCAGCCGCCAGCTGTCCTCACCGGTGGACCGTCACACATGCAGACACAGAACACAGAGAAGGTGAGAGTGACGGTCACAAAGACAGACGGCCTTGTTTTCTCAGGCTGTGTCAGTTTGTCTGGAATCCACTTTTGATTTTTGTAAGCCCATGTGTCACCCAGCAGGGACATCAAACCCTTCCAACATCTTTTACAAGTGAAGGTCACGATGATGTCGTAAATAAAGAAGGAAGGAAACTCCTCTTCTACAAGTGTCAAAAATACCCCACATAAACAGAAGACATTAAGGCACCTTATTTTTGTTTGTAAAATTCAGTGAAAGATCTTTTTTTTTTAACCCTTTGGTGCATACTGGTTACTACAGTGGACAGTTATTATACAGCTGTTCTCTTATATATTCATAGGTTTTGTTGTTTTAGTTCTATATCAGTCAGTTCATATCATTACTTTAACGCAGGGGTGTCAAACTCATTTTAGTTCAGGGGCCACATTCATCCTAATGTGGTATAAAGTGGGCAGGATCAGTAAAATAATATAAATAATAAGATTAGAAAAATTATAAATTATTATTAACAGGAAAAATGTCTGTTTTTGAGTGAAAAAAAAGCTAAATTCTCCAATAAAAATGGTCACATCTACAAACTGTAAGTGAACACAATACGAACAAATATGAACAACCTGTAAATTCGTAAGAAAAATAAGTGCAATGTTGACGATATTATGCTTTATTTTGTCATTTATACACGTGCATCACAACTTACAGATCACAGTCAAAGTACAAATATAGACAACGTTTAATATTTTTTGTTTATTTTTGGATGTTTTTCTTAGACTATGACTGCGTTTGTTGGAATATGGTTCCTCTGTGAACATAAAGGTTCAGATCAGCTGTTTGACATTTGTATTTTGAACAAATGAGTGAGTGTACCTGCTGTGGATATTTATTATATATCTTCTGGTGTGCGAGAATTGTAAAACTGCATTAAGTCATGTGATATTTGGGGACAGGTTTGGGTAGTTTTCTTAACATTTTTGAGCCACTACTTCCAGCTTATATGTGGATCCATGGAAGTTTAAAGGGTTAAATAAACCCTGCTTCTCCCTGCACCTTTACTGTTTTTTTATGATGACTTGAATCAATATTATTGTACGTGCAAATAGACAATAAATCAAATCAATAAAACACAATCCTTCGTGTTATTTTTCATTTCTACTAATTGATTCCTCTAGATCCCTGTTGAATCTACAGGTTGTATTTTAAATACAGAAAATACACATTTTATACAATAATGAATATGAGAACATAGTCAAACCAAATGCACATCCATGCAATTTAATAATTCTATGCAAATGATATGTGGGAATATGAATTTTTCTTTTCTTTTTTTGTCTCAGTATATTCTTGTAACGGTTCTTTTCACCTCTCCCTGATGGTAACACCTGAATACACTGGACTGTTACTCATCCGCTAAAGCCACCACACCCCTTTCTCCTATTTGATCCTCTAAAGCTGAGATGAGAGAGGGTGGGGAGGGGGGTAAAAGAAGAAGAAAAGTAAGGATAAAAAGAACAGCAAGGAAGAAAGAGGAAAAAGGAGAAGGATGAGGTGAGCAGAAAAGGGGTAAAAAAGAAAAGAGGTGAAGAGGAGCAGAGCAGCAGCTGGCAGGTGTCAGGAGTCACAAAGGACCATCTGTCCATCCAGGGACACGTCCACACATTCACTCTCACTACATTAAACTTCATACCTCACACACTTACACGCCTCAACAGAATGGACTTATTCTACTGTTTGTTCCTGTTTGGAGAAAAATTCATTCAATAAGACATCGGTGTGGAGTCCAGAGTGTCCACCCTGTTACTGTCAGACCTCCTCTGTCTTTAGAGATAGAGTGACAGTCGGGAACGGGTCCAGGAAAGCCACGATGGTGACGAAACAGAACCCATGTGGCAAAGCTGGACTGTGTGTGTGTGTGGTATGTCGCTCTTCCTCTGAACTCTTGCAAACTCAGGTTCCTCAGCTACTTACCACACACACACACTACGCTGACCCCTGACCTTTCACCTCAAACTATCTCTCTCCAGGGAATGTGAGGAGTTGACACGTGTTAAAATCATCATGTATGCAGCAACAGAATTCTGGAGACATGCCCAGACAGAGGGGAGTGTGAGAGCGCAGAGGTGGAGATTTACATTGGTATAAAATAACTACATGACATTATCGTAAGCTTTGAGAAAGTAATCGTGTATACAAATGTGTGTCTGTTGTTTAATGTTATCCAGAATTCTGCTGAAAAAAAAAAAGGTTTATTTCTTTCAGTTTAGGATAAATGTCCTGAACTTCCACATCAACAGCATGGAGTGAGTGCACAATTCCGAGGCCCAGAGGTCTGAAGTAACTAAGTAAAAGTACCTTATTACTGTACTTAAGTAGATTTTTTTAGGTGTCTGTACTTTAGTTGAGTATTTATTTTTCTGTTAACTTTTCACTCCTTACATTCTCAGAAAATACCTTTTCACAGCATTTAAAATAAGTCACTTCAGATGGAAAACAAGTATTCAGAGAATGCCTAATCTCAAGTTTCTATGACAACCTGTTCTTGAATTAGAGCCAATAATGTGATTTTGACCTTTCTGCTAAATGCAACCTTGACCTCTGACCTTTTGCAATATTGATCATTTCATGTCACCTTTGACCTCCAGAGATATAAAAAATTATTGATCGTAGGTGATAACACCTCAATTCTCAACAGATTTAAATTCAGATTTTATGATCTATTGAATGCCTCCCTTTTGTTGAGAACAAGACGTCACATCTGTGAGGTCTGGATGAGCACAGGGCCATCAGCACTATCTTTTAATCTCACAATCATGACTTTTTATGTCAAGTGTTTATTTTTTTTTTCCATTTTCCCTAAATTTCCTGTTCACACCCACAAAACAGAGTACTGTGACCAGATCAAACACATTATCTACACAGTAACTCACTTTTAATTACTTTATTTTTGGATACTTTTGAAACTTTTCTGATCTTGTTTGGTTAAATAAGTATTATTTCATTCATGGCAAAAAAAATGCAGTTTTATTTATTATTATTATAGTTATTATTATTATAATTTTTTTTTTATTACAATTGAAAAGTTACCAGAGTATTTTTTTTCACTCCAGTAGCTGTACTTCTATTTAAGTACAGAAAATTAGTACTTTTACCAACTCTTCTTATGTGTGACCACGCGACAGACACTACACAGTAAATTTTGCAGTGTTAAATCAACACTTAGAGAGTTTATTTAACTTCTTCTAGAGTGTATTTGGTCCCATTGTCTCCAAATTAACACTGCAAAATGTACAGTGTATCTATTATTATTATTGTTGTTGACATTATCAACAGAGTTACTGACAATTACAAACTAAAACTAAAACTAAAACTAAAAACACTGTCAAACCAAACTTGTAAACGCAGTGTAATGTGATGTGATGTACATTTGCTTAGAGTGTGTGTGATGGACTGCAATGGGACCAATATGAGTGAATGATTATTTTTTTTATATTGATGGAGTTATAGAAATGCATTTTCTACTGCTTTTTGTATGTTTTAGGTTATATTAATGTCTATGTTTTAATGGTAACATCAGCCCAGGGACTGCAGATGGAAACCAGCATTGGTGCTACATCCTGTCCACTTTAAAGTTAATACATTTTGTACATTATCCCTGTCTAAATAAATAAATTAAACATATGAGGATGTTTTAGTTTAATTTTATTCCAAAACAGTGAGTGTTACAGCAGTCTCTAGCTCTTCAGAGTTCAGATTTTGATCCCTGGATACAGAGGATTTTCTCCATCATTGATCTCGGGTGTTTCTTTTCATCCTTAGGGCGTAGGTGGGCTTGACATCCGGAAAGTCAGGTTATTCTAACTACATCAAAGTGAGAAAATGAAGGGAGTAAAAAAGGACTAAAAGAATAGAATCGCTCTTTGTTTTCACCACCAGATGCAGCTCTAAAATATGAAGTTTGATGCTGAGATCATAACATTTTTGCCAATAACCACTTAACACATCATGATGCTACATACCATTACCTACCTCAAAAGTTCTTATTTATTTATTGTATTTCTGTACTTTAAATGTTTTTGCACTGCTCCTTTAGTTTTAGTCCAGTCTTACTATTTTTAACCTTATTTATTTTTACTACTTTTTCGTGCAATCAAAGAATTTTACTGTGTATGTGACAATAAACCTCTTGAATCTTGAATTTATTATTTAATAAACTGGACTATGATGCTTTTGACTCTGTTACTATGTGATGTTATTATCTTTGTTGCACTTTGTCAACTAAACAGTGGCAGTTCTCACCTTGTTTAGTTCTTTCGTGCCACTGACTAGGGGTGTGTATTGGCAGGAATCTGGCAATATGACACAAATCACAATACAATAGGATCGTGATACGATATATATCACAATACTCTTAACAAGGCCTTTTTTTGTTTCTATTTAAGAAGATTATTTCCTGTAAAACTTTTATTACACCATAAATATGTGCAAATACTCATCACATTTTACATAATCAGAACAGGATCTAATGCTATATGACAAAATATTTCTCTGTAAATCTTAAAACTTAAATAGTGTTTCACAGACGATAAGGTTTATGATGCTGCTCAAATGTTCATATTCTCTTAGTTGTGAAGTGAATCATCCAAAATCTGAACATTATTTTTGCACCATCCCAACAAAGGGATTAACATCTGCTTCTTTTGAACTTGTATGAACATCTACATGATGAGTGAATTAATTAAAGGAAAATGAGTGATTTCTGCAGGAAAAAAAATAACAATTCAGAGAATAATCTTAGAATAAATGGTGATAAATCAATTAGGAACGGTTAGGTAGAGAGACTCACACTAGGTCCTTTTGAGTTAAATATGGCTGTTTTATGTTTAAAAACAAAGCTAAGCTAATCGGGCTATAATGTAAACTATCAGTTAACACACAAAGCTTTTAAGACACAGTGTTATTTTGACTAACTCTCAGGGTTTGTATTTGAAGCAGAAAAGCTTATGATAGCAAAACACAGATGTGTATAAACAAACATCACACTTTTTTCAGTGAGTGAAACAGTCTGAAGGAAGAGCAGCTTGTGAGAATCCAACAACACCAACGATGATTTAGACTAACATTACTACATACAGTACCTACAGTACCTACAGTACCTACAGTATCTACAGTACCTACAGTACCTACAGTACCTACAGGACCTACAGTACCTACAGGACCTACAGTACCTACAGTACCTACAGCACCTACAGCACCTACAGTACCTACAGGACCTACAGTACCTACAGTACCTACAGCACCTACAGTACCTACAGCACCTACAGCACCTACAGCACCTACAGTACCTACAGCACCTACAGTACCTACAGCACCTACAGCACCTACAGCACCTACAGTACCTACAGTACCTACAGCACCTACAGCACCTACAGCACCTACAGTACCTACAGCACCTACAGCACCTACAGTACCTACAGTACCTACAGCACCTACAGTACCTACAGTACCTACAGCACCTACAGTACCTACAGTACCTACAGCACCTACAGCACCTACAGCACCTACAGCACCTACAGTACCTACAGTACCTACAGCACCTACAGCACCTACAGCACCTACAGCACCTACAGCACCTACAGTACCTACAGTAGTAGTGGGATCTACTTGATCTTGAACACTATCCTGTTTGTAGACAACAGTGGGTTTCTGTTGTTCATGTTGTAACAGTTTTTTGTTGGGTTCAAACATTTGTTTTATTTAACATTTGAGACAAATGGTAGAGCATTCTTTCCTTTTCTCATATTCTTTCTTTTTCATCACTGTAAAAAAAAAATCCTGTTGTTTTTACTGAAAAAAACTGTCAGCTGTGGTCACCAGAACAATACTGTAAAAAACACACAAAAAAAAACCATACACATATTTATGTAGTAACATGTACACTTAACACTGGGTTTAAATGGTAAATGGACTACACTTAAAAAGCAGCGTTTATGCAGTAGTTCTTAACAAAGCCATCAGCTCTTATTACCTCCACCAAGGAGGCAGAGTCCTGCACGGGTTCGGGTACCCGTGGGTGACCCGTGGGTGAACCGCAGATTTTCACGAAACGGGTGAAAAATGTTGTGCTGTGTCGGATACAGGTTCGGTTCGGGTCGGACGTGGGTGATCGCGGGTCTAATTTGTGGTTCATAAGCTAAAAATTGTTCTTTAGTTTGGACTTGTATAATTGCCTCCTGTCGGCTTCCTTCTTGATGCGTTTTTCAAGCATGTGTGTGTGTGTGTGTGTGTGTGTGTGTGTGTGTGTGTGTGTGTGTGTGTGTGTGTGTGAGCTCACGGATAAAAATATTTTTGAGTTTATTATTTGTCTGCTACTGTTTAACAACATTTTTATTTGGCTCTGCCTTGGCTATGTCACTGTTCAGTATATTCGTGGCAATAAATGTTTGTATTTAAGTTTGGCTATCTGACATTTTCTTCCGGGTTCGGGTCGGATATCGAGTTCATTTATAGCGGGTCGGTTCGGGTGCGGATTTTTTTTTTTTTTTAGTTGGAAAACGGGTCAGATACGAGTTTGAACATGATGGGTACGGGCGGTTGCTGTATGTCAAAATCAGAACCATGCAGGACTCTGCAAGGAGGTATTAAATTCATGTCTGTCTGTCTGTCTGTCTGTCTGTCTGTCTGTCTGTCTGTCTGTCTGTCTGTCTGTCTGTCTGTCTGTCTGTCTGTCTGTCTGTCTGTCTGTCTGTCTGTCTGTCTGTCTGTCTGTCTGTCTGTCTGTCTGTCTGTCTGTCTGTCTGTCTGTCTGTCTGTCTGTCTGTCTGTCTGTCTGTCTGTCTGTCTGTCTGTCTGTCTGTCTGTCTGTCTGTCTGTCTGTCTGTCTGTCTGTCTGTCTGTCTGTCTGTCTGTCTGTCTGTCTGTCTGTCTGTCTGTCTGTCTGTCTGTCTGTCTGTCTGTCTGTCTGTCTGTCTGTCTGTCTGTCTGTCTGTCTGTCTGTCTGTCTGTCTGTCTGTCTGTCTGTCTGTCTGTCTGTCTGTCTGTCTGTCTGTCTGTCTGTCTGTCTGTCTGTCTGTCTGTCTGTCTGTCTGTCTGTCTGTCTGTCTGTCTGTCTGTCTGTCTGTCTGTCTGTCTGTCTGTCTGTCTGTCTGTCTGTCTGTCTGTCTGTCTGTCTGTCTGTCTGTCTGTCTGTCTGTCTGTCTGTCTGTCTGTCTGTCTGTCTGTCTGTCTGTCTGTCTGTCTGTCTGTCTGTCTGTCTGTCTGTCTGTCTGTCTGTCTGTCTGTCTGTCTGTCTGTCTGTCTGTCTGTCTGTCTGTCTGTCTGTCTGTCTGTCTGTCTGTCTGTCTGTCTGTCTGTCTGTCTGTCTGTCTGTCTGTCTGTCTGTCTGTCTGTCTGTCTGTCTGTCTGTCTGTCTGTCTGTCTGTCTGTCTGTCTGTCTGTCTGTCTGTCTGTCTGTCTGTCTGTCTGTCTGTCTGTCTGTCTGTCTGTCTGTCTGTCTGTCTGTCTGTCTGTCTGTCTGTCTGTCTGTCTGTCTGTCTGTCTGTCTGTCTGTCTGTCTGTCTGTCTGTCTGTCTGTCTGTCTGTCTGTCTGTCTGTCTGTCTGTCTGTCTGTCTGTCTGTCTGTCTGTCTGTCTGTCTGTCTGTCTGTCTGTCTGTCTGTCTGTCTGTCTGTCTGTCTGTCTGTCTGTCTGTCTGTCTGTCTGTCTGTCTGTCTGTCTGTCTGTCTGTCTGTCTGTCTGTCTGTCTGTCTGTCTGTCTGTCTGTCTGTCTGTCTGTCTGTCTGTCTGTCTGTCTGTCTGTCTGTCTGTCTGTCTGTCTGTCTGTCTGTCTGTCTGTCTGTCTGTCTGTCTGTCTGTCTGTCTGTCTGTCTGTCTGTCTGTCTGTCTGTCTGTCTGTCTGTCTGTCTGTCTGTCTGTCTGTCTGTCTGTCTGTCTGTCTGTCTGTCTGTCTGTCTGTCTGTCTGTCTGTCTGTCTGTCTGTCTGTCTGTCTGTCTGTCTGTCTGTCTGTCTGTCTGTCTGTCTGTCTGTCTGTCTGTCTGTCTGTCTGTCTGTCTGTCTGTCTGTCTGTCTGTCTGTCTGTCTGTCTGTCTGTCTGTCTGTCTGTCTGTCTGTCTGTCTGTCTGTCTGTCTGTCTGTCTGTCTGTCTGTCTGTCTGTCTGTCTGTCTGTCTGTCTGTCTGTCTGTCTGTCTGTCTGTCTGTCTGTCTGTCTGTCTGTCTGTCTGTCTGTCTGTCTGTCTGTCTGTCTGTCTGTCTGTCTGTCTGTCTGTCTGTCTGTCTGTCTGTCTGTCTGTCTGTCTGTCTGTCTGTCTGTCTGTCTGTCTGTCTGTCTGTCTGTCTGTCTGTCTGTCTGTCTGTCTGTCTGTCTGTCTGTCTGTCTGTCTGTCTGTCAGCAAAACGTTTTGAACAGATTTTGATTAAACTTTCAGGAATGATAGATAATGTGTCAAGGAAGAACCCATTAGATTTTGAGTAATGCAGGTCAAAGGTCAAGGTCACACTAAAGGTCAACAGCTAAAACACATCAGTGGTAATATCTCAGGATTCAGACAAGATAGAATCTGGTGTTTTATTTTTTTCATTCACATGGTCTCACCTTCAGACACCAGATGGTCAACACCTATTGTCACGGATCGGGGTGAGGTGAAGGAGGACTCCATTGCACAGTACTGAAGGGCAAAATAATTTAATAACAAAAGTACAACATAAAGACAAGACAGACACAACCTGGGAGTAAACGGCCAGAGTCCGTGGTGATGATGAGTGTCCGGGTTATGGTGATTGGGGAGATGGAAGACATCGACCGGGTTATGGAGGTGACATAGATGAATGGTCCTGCACTGGCAGCTACAAGCCTCACCGCTTAAATAGTCACCGATTAGGAACGGCTTGCAGCTGCGCAGTGCAGGACCAGGTGAGTGTGGAAAATTGGGGGAAAGGTCACTGGAACGGAGGTCATGACAGTACCCCCCCCCTAAGGGGCGGCTCCTGAAGCCCCTAAAAAACAAAAAAAAACAAAACACAACCCCCCCCCCGTTGTCCAGAGCTTCTCCGAGCAGGGCGGCATGGTAACCTCCTGGTCGGAGTACCCTCTGGGCAGAGCGGTGTGGCATCCTTCTGGGCAGGGCGGTGTGGAAACCCCCTGGGCGGAGTACCCTCTGGGCGGAGCGGTGTGGAATCCCTTCTGGGCAGGGCGGTGTGGAAACCCCCTGGTGGAGTACCCTCTGGGCAGAGCGGTGTGGCATCCTTCTGGGCAGGGCGGTGTAGAAACCCCCTGGGCGGAGTACCCTCTGGGCAGAGCGGTGTGGAATCCCTTCTGGGCAGGGCGGTGTGGAAACCCCCTGGCGGAGTACCCTCTGGGCAGAGCGGTGTGGCATCCTTCTGGGCAGGGCGGTGTGGAAACCCCCTGGGCGGAGTACCCTCTGGGCAGAGCGGTGTGGAATCCCTTCTGGGCAGGGCGGTGTGGAAACCCCCTGGCGGAGTACCCTCTGGGCAGAGCGGTGTGGCATCCTTCTGGGCAGGGCGGTGTGGAAACCCCCTGGGCGGAGTACCCTCTGGGCAGAGCGGTGTGGAATCCCTTCTGGGCAGGGCGGTGTGGAAACCCCCTGGCGGAGTACCCTCTGGGCAGAGCGGTGTGGCATCCTTCTGGGCAGGGCGGTGTGGAAACCCCCTGGGCGGAGTACCCTCTGGGCAGAGCGGTAGCAGGAGCAACATGACTGGTCTGACTGAGGACCAAGGAGACTGATTGGTGGGGTCACCACGGACTCTGGCTAGAGAGGAACAAGACAAAACGAAGAAACGGGCAACAGGCAGGGACAGGAAACAGGCAGGCAGAAACGAACAACAAGCAAGGACAGGGGACAGAAACCAGCAACGGGCAACAAGCAGGGACAGGGGACAGAAGCCGGCAACGGGCAACAGGCAGGGACAGGGGACAGAAGCCAGCAACGGGCAACAGGCAGGGACAGGGGACAGAAGCCAGCAACGGGCAACAGGCAGGGACAGGGGACAGAAGCCGGCAACGGGCAACAGGCAGGGACAGGGGACAGAAGCCGGCAACGGGCAACAGGCAGGGACAGGGGACAGAAGCCAACCACGGGCAACAGGCAGGGACAGGGAACAGAAGCCAACCACGGGCAACAGGCAGGGACAGGGGACAGAAGCCAACCACGGGCAACAGGCAGGGACAGGGAACAGAAGCCAACCACGGGCAACAGGCAGGGACAGGGAACAGAAGCCAACCACGGGCAACAGGCAGGGACAGAGGACAGAAGCGAGCAACGGGCAAGAGTCAGGGACAGGAACAGACAGAAATGACCAACGACAGACCAACGACAGACCAAGACCGACGAAAAGACACAACGCCAGGCGACAGGACAACTAGCCAGAAGACAAGACAACTAGCCAGAAGACAAGACAACAAGCCAGAAGACAAGACAACAAGCCAGAAGACAAGACAACAAGCCAGAAGACAAGACAACAAGCCAGAAGACAAGACAAAAAGCCAGAAGACAAGACAAAAAGCCAGAAGACAAGACAAAAAGCCAGAAGACAAGACAAAAAGCCAGAAGACAAGACAAAAAGCCAGAAGACAAGACAAAAAGCCAGAAGACAAGACAAAAAGCCAGAAGACAAGACAAAAAGCCAGAAGACAAGACAAAAAGCCAGAAGACAAGACAAAAAGCCAGAAGACAAGACAAAAAGCCAAAAGACAAGACAAAAAGCCAAAAGACAAGACAAAAAGCCAGAAGACAAGACAAAAAGCCAGAAGACAAGACAAAAAGCCAGAAGACAAGACAAAAAGCCAGAAGACAAGACAAAAAGCCAGAAGACAAGACAAAAAGCCAGAAGACAAGACAAAAAGCCAGAAGACAAGACAAAAAGCCAGAAGACAAGACAAAAAGCCAGAAACTCGGAACGCTAGCCAGAAACTCGGAACGCTAGCCAGAAACTCGGAACGCTAGCCAGAAACTCGGAACGCTAGTCAGAAACTCGGAACGCTAGTCAGAAACTCGGAACGCTAGCCAGAAACTCGGAACGCTAGCCAGAAACACGGAACGCTAGCCAGAAACTCGGAACGCTAGCCAGAAACACGGAACGCTAGCCAGAAACACGGAACGCTAGCCAGAAACACGGAACGCTAGCCAGAAACACGGAACGCTAGCCAGAAACACGGAACGCTAGCCAGAAACACGGAACGCTAGCCAGAAACACGGAACGCTAGCCAGAAACACGGAACGCTAGCCAGAAACTCGGAACGCTAGCCAGAAACTCGGAACGCTAGCCAGAAACTCGGAACGCTAGCCAGAAACTCGGAACGCTAGCCAGAAACTCGGAACGCTAGCCAAAAACACGGAACGCTAGCCAAAAACACGGAACGCTAGCCAAAAACACAGAACGCTAGCCAAAAACACAGAACGCTAGCCAAAAACACAGAACGCTAGCCAAAAACACAGAACGCTAGCCAAAAACACAGAACGCTAGCCAAAAACACAGAACGCTAGCCAAAAACACAGAACGCTTAAACCAGATACACAGAACGCTTAAACCAGATACACAGAACGCTTAAACCAGATACACAGAACGCTTAAACCAGATACACAGAACGCTTAAACCAGATACACAGAACGCTTAAACCAGATACACAGAACGCTTAAACCAGATACACAGAACGCTTAAACCAGATACACAGAACGCTTAAACCAGATACACAGAACGCTTAAACCAGATACACAGAACGCTTAAACCAGATACACAGAACGCTTAAGCCAGATACACAGAACGCTTAAACCAGATACACAGAACGCTTAAACCAGATACACAGAACGCTTAAACCAGATACACAGAACGCTTAAACCAGATACACAGAACGCTTAAACCAGATACACAGAACGCTTAAACCAGATACACAGAACGCTTAAACCAGATACACAGAACGCTTAAACCAGATACACAGAACGCTTAAACCAGATACACAGAACGCTTAAACCAGATACACAGAACGCTTAAGCCAGATACACAGAACGCTTAAGCCAGATACACAGAACGCTTAAGCCAGATACACAGAACACTGGGCAAGAAAACACAGAACGGGACAGAGACACAGACCGCTTAAGCCAGAAACACAGAACGCTAGAAAGCGACACAGAACGCTAGAAAGCGACACAGAACGCTAGAAAGCGACACAGAACGCTAGAAAGCGACACAGAACGCTAGAAAGCGACACACAACGCTAGAAAGCGACACAGAACGCTAGAAAGCGACACAGAACGCTAGAAAGCGACACACAACGCTAGAAAGCGACACACAACGCTAGAAAGCGACACAGAACGCTAGAAAGCGACACACAACGCTAGAAAGCGACACACAACGCTAGAAAGCGACACAGAACGCTAGAAAGCGACACAGAACGCAGAGACACAGAACGCAGAGACACAGAACGCAGAGACACAGAACGCTTAAGCCAGGAACACAGAACGCTTAAGGCAGATACACAGATCGCTTAAGGCAGAAACACAGAACGCTTAAGGCAGAAACACAGAACGCTTAAGGCAGATACACTGAACGCTTAAGCCAGAAACACAGAACGCTTAAGGCAGAAACACAGATCGCTTAAGGCAGAAACACAGAACGCTTAAGGCAGAAACACAGAACGCTTAAGGCAGATACACTGAACGCTTAAGCCAGAAACACTGAACGCTTAAGCCAGAAACACTGAACGGGACAGAACGCAAGACTGGACAGACTTTAGACGGAACAGACAGGGGAAAACTAAAACAAAAAGGGTCCCTTCAGCACTGGCGGAGTCCAGATGGAGGCAGGACCATTCTGTCAGGAATCGGGGTGAGGTGAAGGAGGACTCCATTGCACAGTACTGAAGGGCAAAATAATTTAATAACAAAAGTACAACATAAAGACAAGACAGACACAACCTGGGAGTAAACGGCCAGAGTCCGTGGTGATGATGAGTGTCCGGGTTATGGTGATTGGGGAGATGGAAGACATCGACCGGGTTATGGAGGTGACATAGATGAATGGTCCTGCACTGGCAGCTACAAGCCTCACCGCTTAAATAGTCACCGATTAGGAACGGCTTGCAGCTGCGCAGTGCAGGACCAGGTGAGTGTGGAAAATTGGGGGAAAGGTCACTGGAACGGAGGTCATGACACCTATGGCTCCATCATGTTATGTTTTGACGTCATATGTCGACATATCGAACCTTGGTGGAGGTCTGCTGTCTCTGCCTTGTTAGGAGAAATGTAGGGTTCGACATGTGAACAGTCAGAGCCAGGATTTGAACCTCCAACCCTTCAGTCATTGGACAATGTGCTCTACCAACTGAGTAATATCTTACACATTTAAAATGTTCAACAGTTACTTTTTTTATTGCTATTTTACTGTCATTTTAACATGATCTTGTAATTTAAATTGTACCACATTGATTTTGAATTGACAGTTTTATTTTCTTAAAATAACAAATCTGGTTTTGTTAAAGAACTCTTCCTGTAAAAACTTTTGTTGTTTCATTTCTGTTCTTTTCAATACTCTGATGGAGTATAATGAATATTTTTATGAGTTTTCTGTCTTTGGAAACAAACAGAGCACAGTGTGCAGCCAGAGTTATTACCTGCAGTAAATTCATCTTTGTATATGTCATATACTGACTTGCCTTTTTTTATTCTAATGTATGAAGAATCAAAAACATGAACAAATTATGCAAATTATGGTTGAAGTGATTCAAATGAATAGGTGAATGTTTTCACACATTCAATGACTGTGTGAAAACAAAACTTCTTAATGAACTAATGTGTTTGAAAAGATGAAGGAAAACCATGACATACTGTAATAGGAAGTCTGTGTATGAAACCTTGGTCCAATGGTGTGAACTCAGACTGTCCTTGTTCAACACTGAGCCTCAGGATGGACAGACGCTCTCTTTCTTTACCTTTGTTCTGTCACATCATTTTGAAGGTGGTTTCATCTGTAAATGAAAGGAGTCAATAAAGAGTAATTCATCCATAGTTTTGAGCAGATGTAGGATCAGTCACACAAGTGAAGATGATGCACAGATGACACTGATACACACTGTGTTCCAACAGAAAAGAAATACACCTGCGATCTATTGGTATCACAGTAGGAGACGAAAAACACTGAATCTAGGGGAATGTGTGGGACCAACCCTCTCTCTCACTCTCTCCCTCGGTCTCTCTCTCTCCCTCTCCCTCTCCCTCTGTCTCTCTCTCTCCCTCTGTCTCTCTCTCTCACTCTCTCTCTCTCTCTCTCTCTCTCTCTCTCTCTCTCTCTCTCTCTCTCTCTCTCTCTCTCTCTCCCTCTGTCTCTGTCTCTCTCTCTCCCTCTGTCTCTCTCTCTCACTCTCTCTCTCTCTCTCTTCTTCCAAAACCCTCCCTCCCTTCTTCCTTCCACATCCAGCAGACAGAGGGCGGATGCTGGCAAACACTTCCTCTCTCAACGAAGGTACTTCCTGTCTCTGGAAATCCATTTCCTGTTCACTGCTACTACAGCCACACTTAAAGCATTCCTCACGACTCTCAGAGCATTGAACACACACACACACACACACACACACACACACACACACACACACACACACACACACACACACACACACACACACACACACATACACACACATATACTGGTTTCCATGCCTCATGAGGACCAACTCTGTAATCATCACTTATAGGTAAAGTTGGGTCATGAGCGTAAAACACATTTTCTTCTTTTTTTTTGTAAATAAATAAATTCATAAAATATATGAAAAAACTAAATAAAATGCAATTCAATTGAAAAAAAGGGGAAAAAAGCTAAATTAATTAATTAATTAATTAATTTAAAAAAAAAAACTAAATCAATCTTCAAACCTTTAAAAAAAATACATGTTTCACTTTGCACCTTTCCCCCCATGCTTCTGGACTTAAAGAAAAAAACAATGTCAAAGTCAGATAGTATTTCTTTATTGTCATTCCCATAGTGTAACACATTCAGAAGCAGAATAAAATTCCATGTCTCCATGCCCCAGATGTGCAGGAAATAAATATAATAGAATTGTATATATATAAAATAAGTAATAATGTATACGTTAACTTTTCTTGAGTTCTTTTTACAACTTAATGTATTTGTAGAGCCACATCATTTGCATGAATCTGTTGTCTTCACACAGATTTTTATTTTACTAGTGGGGACCTACATTTATATTTAACCATCGTGGGGACCTGAATTTTGTTCCCCATGGTGTGACTGTGTAAACCTATCAATGTCCCCACAAAGATAGGAGTACAAGGACACACACACTGGTCTGGGTGTGTGTGATTTATTTATTTTTTTGACTTGGCCGAGGGTCACTTTGTCAGCATTTGGCTCCTGCAGCTAAAATCTGTTTGCCTGACATTCATCATATGTTTCCCCCCATCTCTGCTACTGTACATGTATGTTTACAAGTAACAAAGGGTTGACTTGTGTTTTGTCAAGGACCTCAAGTACACACTCATTCCTTTGTGTATAACTCATCGTGTGGCACTCAGAGCTTGATGCTGCATAGGTAAGTAGTTCACAGATAACATCCATGACCTCCTTTCTGCTACATTTTCATATATATATATATATATATATATATATATATATATATATATATTATATTTTCTATGTGATTCATTATCATCTTTTTACAACCTTATCCCTGCATTTTGCATTTTCCTGTGAAAATCCTGTATTTTCCTAAATTTAATTTGATTTACTTATAATGTAGATGTTCATTAAAAGTCAGAGTAAATTCAAAGACTATTATATAATGAATAAAAAACTCTCAGCAAAATATGTAATTAACTAAACATAAAAACCACCATCTACTTCCATTTATCAAACTCTTTTATTAGTAAATGTCACAGAAGACGACAGTGTTTCCATTTTCATTACAGACCCTCTCAATATTTATAAAAAAAAAAACATACTTCTAATATGACTGACATGCTGAAAAAATGGCATTTAACCTGAATTATTTAAATTTATTCATAGAATGACTGGTACCACATTTATTACACATTGTATATATGTAGATGCTTTTGGCTGCTAATGGTTGTTTAGGCCTTTTAAAGGTTAAAAGCAAATGGGGACTTTAAGGACACGGAGTGAAAAACAATGTGTTTGTGTCACAAAATGTGGATCAGGATAGAAAGAAGGAAAAATAAAGAGATCTTGGCAGGAAACAGGCACAGTTTCCTGCAGCGTTAACACCACCAGGCTGAATCACACACACACACACACATTCACACACACACACACACACACACTCACACACACACGTGCGCTTTCGCTTCTAATCAGTGGCACTATTATCTGACCTTTGGAGGAAGTGTTTATATTTGTCTTAAAAGTTGGACGGCCACTTAGTGCTGGAAGTGACACACACATTTGTAATGTCTGTCTTTATGAGGACACTCATTGACATTACACATTCCCTTAACTATCACAACTGAACAGATAAACCAAACTAAACCTTTTACCTTTATCTAAACCTAATACTGAACCTAAAATGTATTCTGATCCCTCAAACAGTTATTTGTCAAATGGATAAAATGTCCTCAGTCTGATGGTCAGATCCTCATGAGCGACACACATATGTAAAAATGTTCTGTTTGTCCGTGTTCGTCTGTGATACATGAACAATTAAGGTGTTCTGAGATGTTTTTATAGGTGACCAGATAACAAACTTTGATTTAGAAAACATTACATGAACATGGAATCAGGCCAAACTATTGTTTTTAATGTTGCTCATACAAAGCTAAGTGTGTAATATTTAATAACTGTCAAAATGTGTCCTTTAGTTTTTGGAGGAGACAGCTGAGACTAGAAGTCTTGCTCTTGTAGACGACCATATTTTCTTTCCACTTCATTCATGTATCTGTTGCTCATTTAGTTGTTATATGTTTGTCCTTTACCTTCTGCTTTATTCTAACCATCACTAGTCTGTTTTTTAACATTAGTGGTACAGTAGTTTTATTCTAACCATTGTTAGTATGTAATTATTGTCATGTAAGTTAGCTGTTGAAAGTACAAATATACTTTATTTCTATTTTCCGTTCACATATTCCATTCATAATGTAAACACTGTTGAATGAGCTGATTCTAAATTGATTCAGGTCTACTTTGTTAATTTATTCTGACTTCAAGTTAAAGGACAGGACAGTTTGTATTTAAAATTTAATGTTAATTTATTGATGAAAATGTGGGTAGGATTAAATAAGTTTTTTTCTTCTATTAGATAGATAGATAGATAGATAGATAGATAGATAGATAGATAGATAGATAGATAGATAGATAGATAGATAGATAGATAGATAGATAGATAGATAGATAGATAGATAGATAGATAGATAGATAGATAGATAGATAGATAGATAGATAGATAGATAGATAGATAGATAGATAGATAGATAGATAGATAGATAGATAGATAGATAGATAGATAGATAGATAGATAGATAGATAGATAGATAGATAGATAGATAGATAGATAGATAATTTAACCAGGAAATATCCCATTGAATTTGAGGACCTTTTTTCCAAGGCAGTCCTGGCCAAGATAAGCAACAATGCAACACAACAAAGTATAGTACATACAACACACACACAAAAAAGAAACATTTAAGCATTTTAAGAAAAGCAAGTGCAAGTTATAGAATTGTCCTTAAGTACTCTCAGTTTGAACTTAAATGTGCACATAGAAATCAAATTAGTTTCTGAAACTGATTCCATATATGACGTGCAGAACAACTAAAAGCCTTTGATCCATTTGTGCACAGGCAAATAGAATATATACACAGGATGTCATGTTCTTTTTGGGTGAAAAATTCTTGGTTATACATAATATAATGATCATACAATGAAACATAGACAGCCAATGTAGAGAGCATTTTGGTCGTTTGTGAGGTTTTTTTGTCTTTTTTTGCAAACTATTATCATATGCTCACAATATAAACACAGGATATTGACCATATCCTGTGTTTACTCCAAAGTAAAAAAGTGTAAGCTCATGGTGTGTGACTCTACATGTTAGCCTGGTTGGTTCTTTTAAGTTGTATGGCTGCTGGTGTATTTGTTCATTGTTGGTCCTGCCTCCTCTTTCCCATCTGCTGCTACTCATTAGCATGGAAACAGGACCAGGAACGTTTTCACACATACACACACTGGCCATTAATCAACAAGTCAGACCAGGGTCCATTCCCACACATACACACCACACACATGAAAACAAAGACTATACACACAGGGGCAGCGCCTAATCACAGAAACCTTAGTCGATCTCAGCTACACCTGTTGTCTCTGTGGATCAGACACAGAAAGCCACATTTTTGTCCATCAAAAATGGCATCCTAGACATGTCTCATTCAATTATTACTTTAACCCAAGATTCTGTTGTCGCACTGAGAGCACACACAATGACCTGCTCCCATCAGCTGGTCACGTCTTTAACTAATGGGATGAATTTGTGAGTAATACGTGTTGACTTGACGTCTAATTTGTCTAGCTCTCATGAATGTCCTCATTGAAGTGACTGGCTTCTGTAAAATGAATAGTGAGTTGTAAGAGTTCACATTTACTGCTGTGTAGGAGGACTACATCAAGGAGGAAAAAAAAACCCATCTATGATGTCACTAGGCATGTTTCTGTGTGTATATTGAACATTTTAAACACATTTTCAGAACATTTGTAATAGGTGTGTAATGTGCTCTGGTAACCCCAGCTGCCAGTTTGTTTTCTTCCATAATAAGAATAATTCCACACTGTAAAAAATATATTTTTTTTTTACAGTATACTGAGCACTACTATATATATATATATATAATCAATATATAAACAAAACCAGATGAAAATTTAATTAAAACAGTATTTTGTGTTAATTTTGACAGCCCTAGTTGTTTATATATATATATATATATATATATATATATATATATATATATATATATATATATTTTTTTTTTTTTTTTTTTTTTTTATTTTTTTAATTAAATTTTTTTTTTTTTTAATTTATTTATTTATTTTTATTTAAATTCAGGCATTAAGGTAAAGTACTTTATTTTTCATTAAATACATTGTACATTGAAATTTGTCCTCTGTATTTAACTCCTCCTTTATGCCATTGGGGCACCTGTAAGGAGCAGTGGGCAGCCATGGGCGGCGCCCGGGGATCCATCTCCAGCTGTAGAGCCATGCTCATGTTCCAAATCCACTGGCTTTTCCCTAACAAACATATTTTTGGGTGATGGAGGAAACTGGAGCAAACCCATCCAGACACAGGGAGAGAAATTCCACGGTCTGGGAATCAAACCTGGGCCTTCTTGCTGTGAGGCCACTGTGCCGCCCTAAAGGAAGCTAAAGGTCCACCAATACTGTAGTGTTTACAAGTCTATCTGCTGTCAAAAGAATCAGTAAAAGGAAACAAAGAAGCTCTACTTAAATCACAGACTAACATACAAGGACAGACAGATATTGAAGACAGTCTATAGAACATCTACAGACTGGAACATGGTCACAGTTTCTCATTAGTTGTGGTTCAGTTTCAGAAGTTTGACCTCAGAAGCTCATAGAAGTTTTATGCCATACTTCTGAATACTGGTAAAAATCTTAGTACCATTATTTGATCTTATTTTAGAGCTTGATGTTCATTACTATAATCCAGGGGTGTCAAACTGTGGTCCTCAAGGGCTGGGGTCCTGCATGTTTTAGATGTTTCCCTCTTCCTTTACACCTGGAGGTCATTGCATCATTATCAGTCTGATGAGGAGCTGATTATTAACTCTTTAAGTGTCAGCGCTGATGCATTCTGAATGGATGATTTAGTTTAAATATTCAGAACAATTCTACCATTTTCCTTTTAGTTTTGTGGATGGAAAAGGTGCCAAAAAGCAAGAGATGTTTTATTTTATTTTATTTTATTACACCATTTCTTTAAATTGCTGTTACCAAATACTAGTTTTCTTCTTTGGTACTCCCCCCCCCCAAAAAAAAAATGTGTCATTTTGTAAATATTTATTAGTTTTTGTTCATTTTGTTTATTTTTCTACATTTTGGTTCTTTTAATTTTTCTTAGATTTTCTGCCATTTGTGTCTTACTTTGCTCATGTTACCAGTTATTTTGTTAGTTCTCAGGAGTTAAAGGGTTAAACTGAATCACATGGAAGAGGGAAATATCTAAAACATGCAGGACACCGGCCCTCGATGACTGGAGTTTGACACCTGTGCTATAATCTATTGGATGAGAGAAAGGAAGGAAAGACACTCATGTTGGAGTCACATAAAAAACATAAAACACCTAAAAACATCAAATAAATTCATTAAAATGAGTAAGTGCATTGATGACCATCCCTTTTAGATAATAATAATAATAATAATAATAATAATAATAATAATAATAATAATAATAATAATAATAATAATAATAATAATAATAATAATAATAATAATAATAATAATAATAATAATAATAATAATAATAATAAATCATGACACTTTATTTATTGTTCATTTACAGTTTTCCAGAACATGTCAAGTTAAGATAAGTGTCAGCTATAATGCTATAATCAGCTATAATCAATATGACAATGAGGTCAATCAACACATGTTTTTTCTGCAGGTGTTTTTTATTTTACATTCCTACACTTTACTTCTCGTCCTCTGAAATATTGCATGTTGTTATTGTTCTGAACCACAGTTAAAACTGCAAAAGTGGATGTTAAGTTTACCAAACATTTACATAAAACTTAATCAGAGGAATCCAGAACAATCTTCTTAAATGATTTAAGGATGCAGACACACAGACCATGTTATCAGCTTTAATGTTTGCATTTTTCAACTTTGTCCAGTTCTTCATTTAACCCTTTTATGCATCCTGGTCACCCCAGTGGACAGGTCTTATAGTTGTTCTCTTGTATATTCATTAGTTTTATTGTTTTAGTTCCATATCAGTCAGTTCATATCATTACTGTAACTTGGTTGTTGTTAATACCTGGTCTGCACTAACATGTTTATGTGAAAATCAATTGCTTGTTGTTATTAGACTGTAATTAACAGTCTCTTTTTAAACAAAAAGTGTATTAAAATGTTTTATTTCATAGTGTTCTGTTATTGATGCTGGATGTGCATGATGTATTTTTCCTCTTTTACAGAGTTAATAAAGTGCGAGAAAATTTACTGATTTGAGTTGAATTTGGGTAAAATCATCAGGCTGGAAGGAAATACACCGCTCTGAATCTTGATGCAGAAGTATTTCACCTGACTTCCTTCCAGCAGCATCGTTGTGTTTAAAACAGGTACATCTGTATCTTCCACAGACGAATCAAAGCTTCGTAGATACAGAGACATCTGTTGTCTCTGTATCTCACACTGACTCCCCTCCTATGTGTCCTCTGTGGCAACATCTGCTTCCTTCACTGCTCTTTCCCATCATGAAGTGGGCGTGTCCTTTGTGTTGCCCCCAGCTTCATTGTTCTAACCAATCATTGTCCTCCCCAAGCTGTTCCCACGATGCACCAGTAATAGCCAGAAGGCGCTGATGGGAGCTGGAGCTGGTGTCTCTGAAGGAATGACTTTGCCTTTACAACTGCTTTAACCCCCAGGGAGAGATGACAATAAACAAAATAAAAACAAAAACAATGCTCCTTCATAGTCAAAGAGAAACATTCACGTGGTTTTTAGTTGATTTATACGTGATGTTAATCCTTAAAAACTGCCCTTTAAGTGAAAATAGGCACATTTAAGATGGAGAAACATGAACCGAGTCCGAGATACTGACTGAGTCAGATGAGAAACAATTAAGAAAAGACGGCAAAAGAGGAAATGGAGGAGGGGGAGAGAAAAAGTAAATGAAAGAGAAAGATGGAGCTCTGGGAAAAGATCAGAGCCTGGTCCCTGGGGAGCTGCGACAGATGAAGTAGCTGAATAAGCTGTCTGTCATTGTGTGACTTGGGCTGCTGTGGTCACTTCGTTTGTTCAAACTCAACAATGGAGGATGGCTGAGAGAGAAATCTCTGTTTTCCCACAAGATTTAGCCTAAAAATCTCTAGTCAGTGATGCTGTGTGGGGATTTGGCCTAGTGACAAATTGTGATGCAAATACACGACAGAGTGAGTAGAGAGGTGCAAAGTCACAGAGTCACTGTTATGATGCTGTGTCTTTTGTTGTGACTGAAATTACTAATCAGCAAAAACAGTTGAGCCATAACATGATGCTTGAAATGTACCGTGTGATTACATCATCTGAATTAATTTGCTTACCAAAATATCTCATGTTACATAGTAAGTCGTCAATGTCAAAGTCAACAAAAAGGCCAAGGATAGTTCTTTAGATTGAATTATTTAAATATGATCCAAAGTGTCATACTATTGTTTTATACAGATGATTTACTACGATTTATTATAAAATAAATGTCATTAATTAAATGTATTTACACCGACTTAAATTAAATACACTGACTCTCATGGGGTCAGTATGAAAATAAATACAATTATAAATAAGAAAGCTGATCCCTTTGCTTCATATTAAATTAATTCCAGGTTCTAATTAATCCCTGGTTTTAAACCATATCCTTCTGTGTGAAAAGCAGAACTATACGTGGCAGTGTTTGCTATGTCATCTGTTAGTTAACCTGTTCATTTTGAAACAAACCCAATCTCTTTGTGTATGTATGAATGCATGTATATATATATATATATATATATATATATATATATATATATATATATATATATATATACATACATATATATATATAATTCATATCTCCATGAGGCTTATGGATTATTTGACTCATCAGAACTGTCATATCAATCCTGCCTTGTTCTAACTATTATTCCTCTTACAACAGTATTTTATTTTATGTGTCAAACCAAAGTGGTTATAACAGTTCCCTCTCCTCCCTTCTTTTATCTCCATCCACCCCTGGGCATATATAGAATAGTGAAACCAGCCTTTATAGTAAACATAAACAAGGCAGTCAGAGACAGCAGACCTCTGCCAAGGCTTGATATGTCGTCAAAATGTGACGTGATGGAGCCATAGGTGTTGACCCATCTGAGGTCTGAAGGTTAGGGGTCAAAGGTGAGGATTATAGATGTTGACCCATCTGATGTCTGAAGATGAGACCATGTGAATGAAAAAAAAACCCACCAGATTGTATCTTGTCTGAATCCTGAGATATTACCACTGATGTGTTTTAGCTGTTGACCTTTAGTATGACCTTGACCTTTGACCTTCATTGCTCCAAACATGATGGGTTCTTCCTTGACCCATTATCTATTCTTGAAAGTTTCATCAAAACAGACAAACAGACAGACAAACAAACAGACAGATAAACAGACAGACAGGCAGACAGACAGACCTCCTTGGCTGAGGTAATTATATCAATAATTTACTTGATCAAAGGAACAACATGTTTCATTTGACTGGCACCGATGATGATGATGATGATGATGATTATTATTGTTATTGTTATTGTTATTGTTATTGTTATTGTTATTGTTATTGTTATTGTTATTGTTATTGTTATTGTTATTCTTATTCTTATTCTTATTCTTATACATGACCATCATCATTTTCTTGAACTGTGATGAAAACAATCATCCATAATTCCGTGCTATATCATGACCTCATTAAACCACTGTGTCTGTTATTACTTTCCTCCAGGCAGAAATAGAAAACTCTATATTCAGGATATCTTGTTACATCTCATACTTCTCTTCTGTATCTCACAGGGGTCCACAGAAAACACTCTTCTACTTCAAAACAAAAAACAAATTCATTTTGCATCTATGTATTTTCTGTAAACTCAATAAAACCTGCTCAAACACTCCAGTTAATGTTCTACGCTGAAGGGAAGAGGAAGAGCTGGGTTTGGGAAACGCCTGGACCTGCTGTGTTTATGGTCAAGGTTAAGTCTCCAGGAAATGTATGGAAGTCAATGCAAAGACCCACATGGAAACACAACATGTGTGCTTGTAGTCCTATCTTTATGGGGACATTGGTATGTATACACAGTCATGCCATGGGGACCTGTGACACCAAAAATTAGGTCCCCACAAGGGTTAAATGTAAATCTAAGTCACCACGAGTGAAATATAAATCTGTGTGGAATTTATGCAAATGAATTGGTTCTAAAAATACATTAATTTGTTTTTTTTCTGGAGGTCCCCATAAAGCATGGGGGAAACAGGTGCCAAGTGAAACATAGATTTTTCAAAGATTTTCAGATGTGTTTACTTTTTAAAATTCCTTATTTATTTTATATTTATTAAAACTTTTTTTAACGCATTTTTTATTAATGAATTTAATGTTTTGAAAAATTGTTTTCCAACATTTTTAAGATATATTTTTGGGTAAGAAAAAAAAATGTTAGCACTCACTACACAATGGCTACTTTAACTTTACCAACAAGTGATAATTACAAACTTGGCACTCATGAAACATGGAAACCAATGTTTATGTGTGTGTGCTTGTATTCCTGCCTTTATGGGGACAGTGATATGTGCCATGGTGACATCAAAATTCAGGTCCCCACAAGGGTTAAATATAAATGTAGGTCCCCACTAGTAAAATATAAATCTGTGTGAAATCTATACAGATAATGTGGCTCCATAAATACATTGATTTTTTTTCCAGAAGTCCCCATAAAGCATGGGGGAAACAGGTGCAAAGGGAAAAATTAGTTTCAAGGGTTTGAAGATGTGTTTAGTTTTATTAAAATTCTTATTCATTTTTATTTAATTTTTTCCACTTTTTTTTACATTTTACAATGTATTTTATGTGATTTTAATTTTTTTTATTAATGTATTAATGTATTAATTGTATATATATATATATATATATATATATATATATATATATATATATATATATATATATATATATATTTATTTATTTTTACAAATTTTTACATTTATTTTTTGAAAAACAAAACAAAAAAAATTTGTTTACACTCACTACATAATGGGTACTTTACCTACGAGTGATGATTACAAACTTGGTCCTCATGGAACCCATTGTGTGTGTGTGTGTGTGTTTGTGTGTGTGTTTGTTTGTGACAGGTGACCAGTGTGTGGACAAAACAGAGGTCATTGACCAAGTGTGAGCTCTTTTCTTCCTTCTATGTCACTCTCTTTCCATCCAACAAATTCACTCTCATGCTCTCAAATACACAAACACACACAAACACACACACACACACTTACGCACATACACACTGAAACGGGCACTGTGTGAAAGGAAAGGAGAGAGAGAAAAAGTGAGGCTGGTTCATGTCAACGCACAAAATACTCTGTTTGAGATGGAGAAGAGAGGAGAGAGTGTATGAATGGACAGATTAATCAGATTATAGCAGAGACACACTTAAACAGCCTGTTCTCTGGATTAGCTACGGTCCTGCCTACTCTCTGTCAGAATAAAACGTGTGTGAGAGAGTGTGTGTGAAGAGAGAGGGGAGGGGGACACCAGCTATTTTCTTCATTTATTTCTAAAGCACTGTTTCTGTTTCTGTTGATGCTTTTTATATTTTTTTCTGTTTTAGTTTTTTTTTGGCATACATGTCATCGATTGGTATTCCATCCCATAATATGTCAATTATCAAAGTTCAAAGTTTAAAGTTTGCTTTATTGTCAGTTCTGCTACATGTGTGCCCATACAGAGACCTGAAACCTTTTTCTGAAGAAATAAATAGAGGAAAAGAAAAAAAAAGTATATATACATAATTAAATATATGAAAAATATATAAGCTAAAAACTAAACATTTATACAATCTAAAAAGATAAGAAACAAGAGAGAAGAAGTCTACATAAGGCACATATGAGATGATACAGTGAGAACGAAGTGCAAATGTTGCACTTATGTTTTAATTGTGTTTATTTGTAGGTGTCATACCTGCATGTTTGTGTGCATACTGAGAGGTCAAACCCTCATGGTTGTTATATTTCTGTGTTAGAAGTGAAAAATGTTTAGGAACCTGAAATAGGAGCCAAAGTAGAAGATTTATTTATTTTTGTCTTGCACATACAATATACAGCATATGATACCACAGCTACTTTTGGTTTTCGGTGAGTTTTTTTTTACACAACAAAAATGCCAGTGTTAATTTAACACCCAGAAAGTGTCCACACTATGCAGTGTAAAATTAACATGTTTGAAAGTGTTGTTGGTTTAACACTATTTGTTGTTAAAAATAGAAACCATTTAACACTCAACAGGTTACCATGGTGATATAGTAATGATAAGTAAAGTAAATGGTAAAGAGTAGAGAGTATAAATGTAAACAGAAGGGAAGGAGGCTGCAAACATGGCGGCTACACATAATGATGACGTAACCATCCCAAGAACTATTTTGCAAAAGTATTATGAGATCTCGCAATACTTGACTCATTTTTTTCCCACTCTCAGTGTCCCCTAAGGGGCTCTGGAAGAATGTTTGGCTTGAAAATTTTTCTTCAATCCCTCAAACATTCTAGAACTCTTACACAAGGACGTGATTTGATCTACACCGATCTGGATTTGTTTAACACCAATGTTAACAACACCTTGATTTAACAACATTAATTGAACAAAAGCATCAGGTGCAGTGTTGTTTTAAATCAATGTGGTGTTAATACAACACCAACACTATCTATTTAACACTGACACTGAATATTTAACACTCTCATATTTGCTGTGTATGACAAAATAATAATAAAAAAAACATAATACCCTTTATAGCCCCTTATATACTGTTTAACCTTCATGTATTATTGGAAATCTTCATATCCCTGCTCTTGCCCTGAAACATCTGAGCAGCACTTACTAAAAAAATAAACACCTGCAATAAAACAACTGTTATAAGGTCACAAACTGGTAAAAAATAACTCATATTTACTATTTAAAGCTTCAAAATGTCTAGAAAATCTGTCCAAATTATATTAGGTTAGTTAATGTTAAGTTAGGTTATACACTTTTTTAAAATTAGGTTAAGTTATTATATTATAGCTGGTTGTATTTTAACTATTTTATGTAATAAGTTTGCATTTTTTTATAATATAAATAATACATGATATTTTCCTTTATTTATGATACTATTATTATCGACATTAAATTGCTTAATGGACGTGGTATGTTTTCTTCTTCTTTTTTTGTGTGATATATATGTGCATATGTGTGTATATACATGTATATGTCTAAGTACGTACGTATATTTTTAACCTGTATGCTTTTTATATGTGCAAATAAACAAACAAACAATTCTGGTATAATGTTAGAAAAACCATCACGTTTCTGGACATCACTGAAGCATAGAATGGGCCCATATTTAATTACCAAAAATAGTCACTTGGCTTATGAAAGCCTCCTTCAATGACATGTGATCAACATACAGTACATATGACATGTTATATATTGTGTTGAAATCACTTTGTTATGCTTGTTATATGGGATTCATGCCCTGTTCATGCAATAAACTTCAATAAAAAGATTGAAAGTTCAAATAAAAGTTTTCATCATGTGAATGAATACTTACATTCACGATCAATTTAAGGATTAAATGGCAAAAATTGAAAAACTCTTATAATGTACTCAAGTGAAATACATAGGTCAAGGTGCTGTTATTTTTCTATAAGCCTGAGGTTCAAAAGAAGAGTTAAATGAGAACTTGTGAGACAGTGTGATTCAATTTCTTTAAAAAAAAAAAAAAAAAAAGATGGAGGGGAGGGGGGCAAAATGCTCCATACTTGGCTGAATGTACAAAACAATACCACATGAAACTGCTCAGAAGAATATGTGCCTGATTTAATATAAACTTCTATATATTAAACCATGAAGAAGTTTCGATTTCCCCCTCAGAAGTTCAAAGAGTGCTGTTCTTTATGTGCAGCAGCGTAGCATATGGCAGCCAGTGACCAGGGCTTTGTCTGACTATTGACACCACAGAGATGCAGAGAGGGAGGATGCGAGTGAGTGTGACTGTTCGAGGCCGGAGGACAGCCTAACAACAACAAAGGACCAGCTTTAAGCCTGTCTCCTGTGATTTTCCAACTCAGCGAAAAGCTATTGTGGCACTGAAAAAAAAGTTAAGTTAAAAAGCTTAGCATGGTATGCGCTAACAACTGCCTGCCGCTTGTGTAATACAAGCAAATACTTTTTGAGCAGTCACAGTCGCAGTCTTTGGAAGGCCAACCGTCCCCAACACTTACAACCACTGGACAGGCCACTGGTTAGACTGGTTTGTCAGAAGCCAGTTTGACAAGAGGGGGATTCAACTATTACAATAGGGCTGAATAAATTAACACATACAGGCTTACTTTATATCACATTTTATTCAGAAAGTTCATGACCTGAATGTGTGTATGTGTGTCTATGAATGTGTATGTGTGTGTGTGTGTGTGTGTTACATTTCAACACTTGGTGCAATGTGTCCTTGTAACTATAGTAAAATCCAGCTCATCTGTTGTCTAATTTCACCATCATGTGTGTTTATATGAGACTGTGAACCAGATGAGTTTCTTTGATGACTACTTCTACACTCCTAGTGGTCGCTAAATCACACACACACACACACATACACAGGGGCAACCGGGACTAAATCCAGACTGGTGGTTTCTCTCTCCAGCTATAAATACTCCTCTGCTTAAAACAAGATCTCACTCACACACTCACGCACAAGCACACATGCACACACACACACACACACGTGCACACATACACACAGGGAAGTGCTCATATTTAGTTATAAGACACATGGGGTAAAAAAAACATCTACTCACAAGCACACTATATACATAGATACAACATATACACACACGTATTATACACTAAACATATTGAGTGATTACCTCTGTCTCTAACTTTCTAACACACACAAAGAGATGGCTCTGACCTCAGAGGAGGCTTGCTAAGCGGTCTATGATTATGGGGTGTGTCTTTGTCTCATTTAGTGGTTCCACAAGGAGACAGTCTTCTGCTGCGTCAGACGAACACACACACACACACACACACACACACACACACACACATACTCGGTCTCTTTTTCATACATACACAAATAGACATACAATCACTTAGCGACAATAAACCCCTCTGTTTGAATTTGTTTGATTGCTCTTCTGGTGAGCTGAAAAAAAGGCTGCTTCAGAGACTAGTTTTGATAAAATGATCTGCAATTTACAACTGAATGGATGACGTATTGTACGTTTTGTCAATTGCATTTTGTTTAACTGGATCAAATGCTTAAAGTTGTCAGAATTAATCACATTATCTTTCCCCTCTCAGGAGAATGAATCAAATATAAAAACAACCCCAAATACAAATGTACTATATTTCATTCTTCTTTTATTTTGGAAAAATATTGCGCTGTTTTCCAGCAATAAAAATGACAGGCTCTGTACATAAGACTTTTCTCTTAAATACAATACAACACAGTCACAGTGGTCTCAAGTGCCTAACACATACATGCATACATACTTACTTACTTACATACATACATTATCTGCCAAATAAAAACAATCCAACTTAAATTATAACAGGTTTAACAAAAACCACAACACAAATGTAACACAAATAATTACATAATTAAATTAAAAGAATACATCTTTCTTTAGATAACATAAAATAAAAACAGGGAACACATGATCCTAACCAATAGTAGGCAAGGTGATGGCGTCTAATAGTGGAAGACTGGGAGTGAAGGGATCTGGAGTGGGCAGTGCATATATCGACACCAAACACAGGTATCACCTCTATACACACATACGCACACGCGCGCACACACACACGCACACACACACCTCCATAGTGCAATGAGGACTTGGCAGGTAAGACTAGTCTGTTACAGCTCGGCTAACATGGAAACACTCCAGCATCAGAGATCATGAACATTTTGTATTCATTTTTTGCAAAACGTCTTCATCACAACACTGAATTTAAACTTCCAATGAATAAATCTGGTCAAGAATACCCAATTTAAACTGGGGGGTGGGGGTTCTAATTAAACACTGAATTTCTTTAATGTTTTTGTAATTTGTTCCATTGACTTTTCCTTTGTATGTTCTCTAATATTGAGAGTGTTTCCACAGTTGCCCTGCCCAAAAACATTGCCCTGTGTATCACAACCTTCAGGGGTCAGGAGGCCACTATGGCCCAACAGGATCCATGTTGGATCAGTCTGCAGTCACTACTGGAGTCTTCAGTTCTCTATTTTCTGCTGAGAACCAGCTCAGCTGACACTGTATCTGTCAGTGCTGCAGAGACACAGATGTTTAGCTGCTGGAGAAATCCCACAATTTCTTTCCCCCCTATTGTTTGACTGCGAATGCACAGAATTCAATTTTACTTCTGGAATGAAACTATTTTATTAATATTTACTTTGGGGAATTTTGTCCCTTTATTCAATAGCAGAGAGAGAGAGAGAGAAAGGAATGACACGCAACTAGTGTCACCCGAACAACGAATCAAAACTGAGAATGTTGTGGTCATCGTCAAAATCATCAACCACTTGAAAATGCTCCAACCCTGAACAAATTTTTCTAGAAGAGAAAAGCCAAATGAAGGCCTTGTGTGTTTGAGCGTCATCTTCTACTCTGCAGCACTGCACAGAACATGAACTGTCCAATATCTACGACAGCTTTTACACTGCATTATAAAACCACATCACATAACTGTACTACAACAGTACTTCAAAAGTTGTCAGTACTCCAAAGGTACTACATTGTTTGTTCATTCAGTACTCCATGGTACTACAGCTTTGTCTGTCAACATCCAAGTCACTACTCCAATGTTTTTCAGAGGGAAACAGTTAATAAAGATTCATTCCAGCAGTAAGTTTTTCCGTACTGCAACTTGCTCTTCATCAGCCAGACCGACTGACTGCACGAGTTCAGCACTTCTTTCTGTTGTGCTAGCTCTGTCTTCTGCTTTGTCCATATATCTGAGTCAGCATTAGACCTACATCCAGAAAAATGTCCAGTATTCATCCGTAGTACTACTGTAGTACAAAGTCCTAGCCATGTAAGTACTGACTCCACGCTGGCTCAGTAGCACCTTGGCTCAAAGTCCTCCGGTAAATCCGAGGGAACAGCAGCAAACAGCAGGAGTAAAACCTCCTGGAGACAAGCTGAGCTCTACTGCTCAGGGCTGGTTTGGAGCATCAGCATCCAGAGGAAACTGGTCTGATCTAATCTGGACTGGTATCATACCTGAAATACAGGAAAAATTATCAACATTTGGTTGACTTTAAATAAATAAAAAAAATTATATATACATATATAATCACCTAGACTTTTATGGATATTTCAGTTCCATTTCAACATTGTAAGGTATACATATGTATGTGTATTCTGTACTCACCTCTGTTGCAATGATGCATTCATCTTTTTGGTCAGACATGACGTAGACGGACTGGTACTTGGTGTCAGTGGTACACTGGTACCTGCTGTCACCTGAACAGTGGTATTCGACATCACTGGTGGGGTGGTATTTGATGTCACTGGTTGACTGGTTGTTCATATCACTTGTGGACTGGTGTTTTTGATCACTTGCTGCATGACAGTTCAGATCGACAGAAGAGTTATACTTGGCTTCACTGCAGCTCGGTGATTCTTCTACTACTTTCTTCTCTGAAGCATCACTGTGAGACAGAAGAGCACAAGAATGAAACACTTCACATGACATATACTTTAAAATAATACATTAGACGTTTACAAAACAGTTTTTATGCAGTGTATGTGTTGTTTCTAAAGGCTCTCTATGTACCTGCTTCGTCTTTTCCTGTATCTGTCCTCTGAGTCACACTCATCCAGCATTTCACATTTGACCCCGTCCTGCTCCTCCTCTTTACACAGGGATAGTTCTTCTGGTCGGAGCTCATGGACCAGGTTGTACTCCACACTGGGGTATCGAGTTTTAAAGCCGTTCTTTTCTGATCCACCAATCCCATTGAGCCCACTGAGCCCACTGATCCCACTCAGGCCACCCAGTGATCCACCCAGCTCTGAATGGTAATCAGCCTTCTTATTAGTGTTTTTAATTGAAGTCGTCATCATGGCACCCAGTTCCTTGTCGCTGCGGAGACAATTGTTGGTTGTTGTCAGGTTGTTCATGGTCTCGTGGCTATCACTGTGGACACTGTCACCATGGTGATTATGCCGCTCCTGCAGTTTGACCCGCACATAGACCACCAACACAGAGCAGCCGATGAGAATCACCAGAACGAGGAAGACACCTGCACACACAGCTGTCCAAGGGAACCCACTGTCATCCTCTTCCTCATCATCAGCATTTCCACTTCGACGGTCTGGTGAATCCACCACTGGATGATGCTCTGGCAACAGAAACTGGCAGTTGTGTCCACCGTAGCCAGGCAAACATGCGCACAGATAGCGGCCATCATGCTCATGACAGGTCGCTCCATTGTGGCAGGGGTTGTGTTGGCAACGTGAGATAGGTGAACTGCAGTTCTGTCCAGTATAACCTTCAGGAATAACATAAAGGGTTATACTCTGGAACAAAACATCCATGGTCATTCATGATTTATTATTATTTGACTCCTGTCATACCTGGAGGGCAGGAGCATGTGTAACCATTCACTCCTTCCTGGCATGTTGCCCCATTCTGACAGGGGAAGGACTGACAGTATCCACTGACACTGATGCTGATGTTGTCTTCACAGTTAGGACCTGAGAATCCTTCAGGACACTGGCACAGATAGGAGTTGACCAGATCTACACATTCAGCACCTGCAGAGGGTAAAGGACAACAAAAATACCTTGGTAAGTCAACAGGTCCATATTTAAAATCCACATTTAAATATAAACTCATAGAGGATGACTGACCATTTAAGCAGGGGTTGGAAGAGCAGTGGTCAATCTTCTTCTCACAGTTGAAACCTGCATATCCTGTCGGGCACTGACAGAAGTAACCCCCCTCAGGGTTGTCGGAACACCGTCCACCATTAAAGCACGGCCCATCTGCACAGGTATTGGCACTCAACTCACAGTTGTTGCCATAGAAACCAGGTGGACAGGTGCACTTATATCCATTATCATTGTCCTGTATGAATAAAATATAAACTGTGGTTATTTACAGTTTTCTGTTATCAATATGTTGACTTTGTTTTCATGTCCTGGGGTTACTCTTCCTCATTTGATTGATACTTACAGTGCAGCTTCCCCCATTGCGACATGGGTTTCCAGAGCATTCATTGACCTGGGTCTCACAGCTGGCACCTGTAAAGCCAGGTAGACAGGAGCAGGTGTAGCTGCCCTGGCCAGTGTTGGTGCAAGTAGCTCCGTTAAGACAGGGCTTGTGATGTGTGCAGTAGTTCAAGTCTGGAAACAACAAATATAAACATCTTTCATTAGAAATAGAACAAGATAGTTTGAATGAGAATGGATTTAGCCCTGTGAAGTCATAAATCTTTATTTTGAGGGTCTTGACATAGCTCACCCTGGTTGCAGAAGAGTCCGCCCCACCCCTCCTGGCAGTTACATTGCCATGGCTGTTGGCAGGTGCCATGAAGACAGCCTGGGTATCGGATACAGTCGTCACAGTAACGGCCACTGAAGCCCACACGACACCTAATAACAAAAGATTAATGTAATGCTGTCAGTCACATTATCTGGATTAAATTAAATCTAAAGAATCAATAATTGAAGATGAAAATGTCCATGGCTTTTCAGACGTACTTGCACTCTCCAGGTTTATCACAGAAGCCATGTTCTTCATCACAGCCAGGCAGACAGATTGCTGCATGAAGAAAAAATAAAACAGTGACAGGTGAATAATGACAAACCTTGTGTTCGAAACATGTGTTTGGACCCCTTCAGTCTCCCATTCACTGTGGCCTTTACAAATGGCTTCCTGCTTGTCTGCTTGTTTGGCCTTCTTATCTGTTTGTCTGCCTTTCAACCTGTCTAGTGGCCTGTATGTCTGTCCATTTTATTTGTCTGCCCACCTGTCTATCTGTCTGGAGACCTTTTTGTTTATGTCTTATTATAGAAACACCAGAAGGATATCTATGGGCCATGTTTGTGCTTTTTATTGCTGAAAGGAAGTCATCTGTTGTTTCTTTGTGCTACATTTTCTGCAATCACTTTATTTCAGACACAGGTCTGTATCAGTACTCATAAATAACGTGAAACACTAGAACAACACAAAGTTAACAGTCAACAGTTTGGTGGCCAAGGCTGCTGTAACGGCCCCGGTCCCCAAGGGGGGCTCCAGCCAACAAGCTATCTCCTTTAACATGGTTGCTCTCCAACACAAAAGCATTCAACACAAAGCCCCTTTTCTCCCCTTGACTGTGGGTCAGAAGTCCCTTTTCTCACCCTTGGCCCCTCTCCTCCTCTGCCCCCTCTCCCCTCCTCCCTCTGATCCTCCTCTTTCCTTCCCTTCTTCCTTCTACCTATCCCTTCTCTCCTCTTCACCTCCTCTTTTTCATACTCTTCTTTCCTCCCTTTCCCTCCTCTACTGCTCCTGTCTCTCCTCACTCCCCTCCACCTCCCCCCAGGGCCAGCTGGTCTGTGTGGAGCTAACCACCAGACAGCTGCTCCATTGTCTCCTCTCACCGAGCAGCTGCCCCCTCCACAACAATACACAACCTTACTCGGCCAATCACCAGCCTGAGTCGCAACAATACAAGACCCCCACTTGGCCAATCGGGGAGGAGGTTTGGGGCGAGGAGGCCCCAGTGGTCTAATGGAAGGCACGCGGCGTGTGAATTACTGAGGAGCCAGTGCGGCTCATTAGAATGGAGGCCTCTGGTGCTATGGGATAACTAACTAACGCCTGTTGCACACGGGCCCCGCATTAGGAGGTGGAAAAGTCCCTAAACAATAAAGATAGGCAAGTGACTGTTGGGAATATTAACTTTGAAGAAGATAGTGCACTTGAAAAACTGTCAGCCTCATTAATGCCCGTCTGTATTTACTGTTAAATACTGATTTAATGGATGAGACCGTTGAGTAAACATCACTCCCCAATATTGTTGTTTACATGCTGTTCCTTCACCTAATCTGTTCAACGTGCAGCTGTCAGTGGCTTTAAAAATTAACTAGTGAAATATAATTCAGGTGAAGCACTGTCTCCTCTGACCCTCTTATCAGCACTTTTATGACCCTTCTAAACAACCTGAATGATAGTGTTGGATTACTAATAAACCCTTCTCAGACTTACGTTCAGTGCAGTACTGGCCCTTCCAGCCAGAGTTGCATATAATTTCTCCACGCTCGCCACAGGTGAAGTGTCCAAAGGCGTCGTCTCTGGGACGGCAGAAGACAGAGCAACCATCACCGTAGTAATGCTCGTCACACAAGAAACGGTATGAATAACGCAGTTCTGTCCTGCCAGATGTCTGCATGTCTTTGGACCATTCTTCACCCACAGTCAAGTGACGCTGGGTGGTGATCCTGCTGATCAGACGCTCTGGGTTATCTGCAAAATCAATGAAACTGTTAGTAATGGAATACTGCTTAATGACACAACTGAATGTCAACCATATGATGATGTGCAGAACAATCAGCTGAACAGGGAGCCTGACAAAAGCTGATACCCTAATAAATTAGGACTTAAACCCCATTTTTCACAGCTTGGACATCCCACACAATGTGATATTTCTGTTCTCATATTATGCAGTTAAGATGATGAAGCATAATGGAATGGTTTCAAGGCAATAAAAGCATGGATGCCAGTTAGGACTGTTCACTCTGTTCTATATATGCAGTGATAAGCTTCCACCTGCTGAAGACCACCTGCCTTTATTATCTAGAGACTCCTGTGCTGCAGATGGCCATCATTAGTGTACTGATAAGAGTCACAAATAAAGATAATGGCAAATATCCCCCCCTAGGGCTAATCCTAGCACTTGTAAAAGTATATTGCTTTTCCTTACATGACCTTCAGGTAAGTTTTGCTGAATGAAGGCAAATCTATAAACGTGTACTATAATTTACACACAACTTCTCTTTTCAAAACACCTTGCTTTTCTCCACAGTAGTGCAAATAAAGACATAATCCCCAAATGACTGCAGATTGATTAACATTTCATTGACTTCAGTGGAGAGGTTTATGATGGGAAAGGATGTCTTCAAGTCTTAGATGGGATGCATCATGTTGCCATATTTGGCAGTACTTAAGTGAAAACTGTGTTCCTGATAGAGTTGCTATTTGCCTTCTGGTCTGTCTTACAGAGTTACAGGGCTGCCTTTCTGCTTCTTTGGCTGTCACCCACCTGTTGTCAGGTCGTCCAGGGAGTCAGTGTGCAGAGCTTCAATGATCAGTGAAAACGTCCCCTGAGGAGAGACAGAGAGAGTCAACAGCTGCTCAGCCTGGAGGCCTCCTCCCTCCACAAGGCAGCAGAGGGCTATTAGGAGGCCTCCCTATAAACTTCACAACCTAATTCCCGTGTTGATTAGGGGCCTAATAAGGCTACTACCTGCTCCCTTTTCACACCCCTGCTACTATCACACTCTGACACCGCCGTAAAACCAAACGAGGAGGAATTTCACGCTGCGCTGCCAATGATGTGCCAACTCAGAGGATGTTAAATTTCCCACCAAGCTTGGTCGGAGGAGATGCGTTTGGTGAAAACACCCCCCCCCCCTCTCTCTCTCTCTCTCTCACACACACACACACACACACATACACACATGCATACCCCTCCCCTCCCGGTTTTATCCTACCAAAGACCACAGACATACTACAATAGCCCCTCTCACACACTGCTGACAAAGACCCTCACAAGTGTTGAGTTTAGGAGCATCTGTTGCGTTTTGCACTCTTCAAAGCTAAAATGTCCCACTGGAATAAGGCTATAATAACTTCACAGTATGCTCACAAGTCTCTCTAGACCTTAAAATGTGACATTATTCACATCAGACACTGCATGACATACATTTCAATCAATACAATAAATAAATTACACCCTTAAGGGTACATAAATTAGCCTATACCATTAGGATAATTTACTGCTGTGGAAATATTAAATATTAAATATTAAATTAGACATCCTGAAACACTCACCGGCCATGTGAATCCAAATGGGAAGCGGATTGGGTTGGTAAAACTGTCCGCGTTTGTCTCCGGCACCTGGAAGGAGTTGGATCCGAGGACAGGAGTCACAGCCCCGCCGTAGGTACAGGGGGGCTCAGGGGAGACGTTTGCCTGGTAGTGTTTCAGACAGACCCGAAAGAAAGTCTTGCATTCACACTGGTGGACCAGGGGATGAGCGGATTCACTAGGACAGCAGTTTGCATTCCCAGACACCCCTTTCTTATTGAGAAACTCCTGCAGTTTCAGCTCAAAAACTCCAGAGCACAAAACCTGAGAAGGTGGAACACAGATTCAATCAGATGTGTTTTCAGTATTTAAAAAAAGTGCTGATGTTAAATAATTACAGACAGCATTAAAATAAAAGGCCAACGCTATAATTAACGAGGGTCTTATTCTTGGACTTACCTGGCAGGTGAGTAGGGAGAGGGTGACAACCAGGAGCAGACACAGGCGTCCCATTGTGTTGACAGCCCTTAAACAAGCAGTGAAAGCTCCACAGGTCCGTGTGGCCCAGCTCAAACACGCATGGAGAAAGTTTTAAAAGCTTTCCGTTATGTGAGGAGTGGACGCGCAGAAGGTGGATTCAGAGAAACCTTTCCTTCCTGTCCTTCTACTTTCCCATACGGCGAGTTTTTTTTTTTCTTTTCTTTTTTAAATGACAGAAACACTCTGTAAAGTAATCCTCAAATGAAGGATCCACTTGAAGAAGCGTGAAGAAATCCCAGACGGAAACACAGGAGAGATAAATCCAACAAAGCAGTGCGCAGGAGGAGAAAGACGCAGCTCTCGATGGTTTTGTTTATTTTTCCACTTGATTGATAATTCTGAACATAAACACAGAAACAAGTCTGCGTCTCTGCCTCTGCCTCTGTCGGTATAGTGCGTATGTCTGATGGGTCGCCTGTCCTGCTCAGGGTTTTATACCAGGACAGCAGGCAAAGGGTAATAAGATGCAAATGAGCCCCTCTGCTCCTCTTCTTCCCCTCCCTCCACCACCACCACAAGTCCGCCCCGGGGCCATCACAAAGAAAGAGGAGGGGGGTGGAGGTGGGGAGCGCACAACTTTTCTACCCCCACCACCACAACCACCACCACCACCCCTCTATTTCTCTCAAAGGGACAGGCCAAATGGCTAGTGAGCTGTTAAATGTGCAACAACCCCTTGCTTCCCTGATACCTCCCTCCTGCACAACAAAACACACAGGGCCCATTTACATTCCGACAAATTCTTTATCCTCTGCACGAAGTCCTTCACATCGCAACATCAAGTGATTTATAAGCTCGTCCGATGATGGCTCCTCATTTTTTGAGGTTATATAGAGTAGCCTAGGCTGGCCAGCCGTCCCAAGCTGCGATACAACCACCATCTGCTCCGCCACATTCCTATGGTGTTACCCCTGCCGTGGTTTTCACATGTTCACACCCCCCACCCCAAACAAGTCGATCTGTTCTCATTGCCTTATCTTTATTTCTTCATTAAACACCCTACGTTGGCTCCATATATATGCGCATGGCATAAATGTTTATTCTACACTGTGTGCCAGAGCCGCGTTCCACAATTTCCAATTTCAGATGAATATATTTTCAAATATAATAAGAATAAATAAATAAATCCCTGTGTTTGGCGATCACACCCAAGATTGAAGTGATTTTTAACTACAATAACATGTTATGTATGAATGTGCTTGCAGGTAACATGAGAAAAACATGAGAACAAACTTACGAAAAGACGCACAAATTACGCACACTGGCTACCGGCCAACGCACCTAAACGGTTTTCTCTGCATGCCTGTGTATTTCCCGTAGTTGTCTTTGGTACAGGCAGTAAAAAAAAAGACTCGGTGTGTGTCACTCGCGTGGCTGTCATTAAGAGACTTTGTGAGGAGAAGGAGGGGGAGGAGGATGAGGAGGGGGCACAGAGGGAGTAAAGTTTTTTCTTTGTGCTTTCAGCTGTATGGTAATTGGGACGGCAGCACCTGCTCTCCCACAATAATACAGCACCAGAGAGAGAGAGAGAGAGAGAGAGAGAGAGAGAGAGAGAGGGAGAGAGAGAGATGGCCCGTTGCATAAACAGTAATCTTACAATCAAATGTATTATCATAGAGAAGTATATCATGCACAAGAGATAAAACACAATACAACCAACTCCCTGGCCAACAGCCCACTATCTACTTTCAGCTTTTATGTAATGGCTCCTGAGTCCCACACATGGCCCCTCTGATATATCTGCATAAAAATGTGGACAAGAATTCACACTTGTTGGCAGGATGTTAATATGAGCTTATAAATCTCAGGCTCTGTGGCAGGATAACTGAAGATGCTGGCAAAGACCCCAACCTAAAACCTAAAACAGGTTTAACAAGCTCATCTGACCTTAATGTGATTATTTACACACAGATTTGTTAATGTGCTTTTAGTGGCTAAAGCCTAATTGTTTTTACTCATAACCTAGATATTTTTTGGAAAGGCAATGCTGACCTTATATGAAATATTATGAATGAAATGCTGCATCAGTGTACATTACATTAAATAAAATATTAAAATATTTTAGCATTCGTAAAATATATTCATAGTATACAATACTGTTGAAATGCATTGTTTTAACATGTAGCATATTGTCACCGTGAATAGAAATCCTGCACATATGCATAGGTCGTATGAAATAAACAACTCCATTTCTATTTGAGTCCTTGCTTTGTGGATTGTATGTATTTTACAGAGCACTTGACTTGTATTTAAGTTTTTATTCATGTTCATCCTCTACCTGTCTTTCTACTGTTCTTGTTGTAAGCTGTGTATTGATAGCAATGAAATATAACATACATATAAATGGAAAATACATAATCCTGATACTGCTTTTGCCTATGAACCAATTCAAAAAACATTGAAGGTTGCTTGAGGAAAGACACAAACAGTGCCTGAATGACCTTGAAGCAGGTAGTGATGCTTTTTAACAGCAAGTGCCTATAGTCTATTGCAGAGGAGGTTCCTAACACTATTGTACATGTCTAAGTACAGTATGAATATATTTAACAACTGTAGTTAAGTTTTCTTGCAGTATTTAGCTAATGCATCAATGTTTTGGTGTCATGCTGTCCCAAAACAAGTCTATAATAAACTATTGTTAAGATGATTTATCCTCATGCAGTTTACTTTGCCTGAAGCTGGTGTCCTATCATTGCATACGTTTGATGACCTGTTGACTATAATTCCCTGTGGGTTAGTGCAGAGATAAATAAAACTGTGTCTAATGTGGTTGCCTGTCCATGATATGCTCTTTACACCCCTTGATGCTGATTGAAGGGCCTTTAACCTTAAGCTTTAACACTATTATCCCTGCCTGCCATAGTCCTTTCCAGATACCCGTATGTGTGTTTAGCTATAGGACGCTGCTCGGAGCTGCTCATTTAATTTAACCAGCTGATTTCAGCCCCCTTCTCAATAGTCTACAATGCTCCTATGTGGCGTGGCGTAAAATCCATCTCTGAGGCCGTTTATTTACACTCATCCCGACTTTCAGAGGTCCCCGGTGCGCTTTCTCTCTCTCTCTGTATTAGGCCAATATACTATCAGTCATTCATCACCATGACGTGGCACACATTTTCCGATTACGGCAGCAAAGCGTGACTGAAAGCCATGATGGGATGGAAATACTCCCCCCCCTTCCCTCCCCACCCACCACCATCACCTCCTCTTCACTTTAACATCACCAAAACGACGTTTTCCCCTAAAACATAATTTATGCTTGGAGATTCTCTAATTGTGTCTTTAAGGAAACAACCCAAAGTACAGACTCCTCCCTTCTGATGCGTGAGTGCGCGTGCGTGCGTGCGTGAGTGAGTGCGTGAGTGAGTGCGCGAGGTTAAAAAATTGTTTAACTGGAGGTCGATTGTTTAACTGAAGTGCTTTCCTATTGTCTCTGCGTGGATGTGGATCTGCGCTTGCGTCCGTACGGGTACGTGCGTGTGTGTGTCCGTGCGTGCGTGTGTGTGCGTGTGTGTGTGTGTGTGTGTGTGACCAGGAGCTCTGTGACTCAGGGGCCACAACAAAGGAAGAGGTCTCGCGCCCCGCCGCCCATTCATCCCTTTCTCTCGTGAAGTAATTCCCATTGATTCTTATTGAACGGCGAGTCGCGAGCCCCTCGGGGGAGAACCGTGTGATTTGTGAAGGGTCGCGAGGACAAGACACACCCCTCCTCGAGCCCCGGCCATCTGCTCACCAAACACCACAACACTAAATGCATTCCCTCATCTCTAGCCTCTATAAAGTCTATTTTTTCCTCCGTATCTGCTTCTCCATCCATCAGTGTGTCTCATCACTGTTACATTCCTCTATGCTCTTTTCCTTCATCCTTTAAATCAGGCCCAGTCTAGGCCTTTGTAGGTGAATCTACCAGTTGTTGTGTTGGATTCGGATCTAAAAGCACAGTGGAGGCATGCAACGGTATGAGATGGCCATATGGCCTGTGTGTGTGTGTGTGTGTGTGTGTGTGTGTGTGTGTGTGTGCCAGTGCCAAGAAATGGATGGATGGCCGTCGTGGGAACCTCCACATCATCACCATCACATCAACCACACACACGCTTTTACACATAGCAGTGCAATCCTTTGGTCTGGTCAGTTATAGAAATCAAAGTGCACAGGGATCTAGGAGGAGGCAGGGCAAATGTAGACTAACTCCATGTCACATGTAATGGCAAGAATACTTTTATGTTTAACTTAGCCCGGCTGCTGACTGATTTTAATTTGTGTCAAGGATGAATAGGTTTGTGAACAGCTGAATAGAAGCCTATATTTAATTAAATGAATGTTTAAGTCCCCATGCTGTGATCGTATTTCATTAGATGAAGTCATGGCATCAATCCTGTTTTTTTTTTTCCCCCTTTCACATGATGGAAACAGATCTGGAATTGGTCCCTGGGTGCCTTCAGTTGCACTGCTCCATGTGTGTACTTGGGTAGATTATAGGTAGGTAGGTAGGTAGGTAGGTAGGTAGGTAGGTAGGTAGGTAGGTAGGTAGGTAGGTAGGTAGGTAGAGAGATAGATAGATAGATAGATAGATAGATAGATAGATAGATAGATAGATAGATAGATAGATAGATAGATAGATAGATAGATAGATAGATAGATAGATAGATAGATAGATAGATAGATAGATAGATAGATAGATAGATAGATAGATGAGTTCTGTGTCCTGGCTGTTGGTTTGATAGATACGTTTCCTCCAGCAACATCTGCACTGTACCATCATAAACCTGAGGTTCATGGTCCTCCCCTCTTCTCCATTTTAGCCACAAAGACCTGAAGCAGCCCACCTACTGTCCTAGTGTCTAACAAGTTGTAGCTTTTTATACTTAAATAGCTTAATGCTGTTACATCTGATCAGTAATCCTGGTCTGAAATGTTATCAGGTTGATATTCTTATTTCACTATGGACATTTTTCTGATCATGAGAGAAAAACAAACAAAACTTCTGTATTTTCAGAAAATGACACAGTTCCTGGTTCCTGATACCCTTGCCCTGTGGCCCCCTGGGGGTCCTTGGCCTTTAGTTTGAGAACCAGTGGCCTCCAGCAGCAGGATTAGCCAGGCCAGCTGCCCAGGGAGACCCTGGGCTCTGGACGCTGACACCAGGCCTGACCCCAGGGTGGCTGCTATCAGGGACACTGAGGGGATTTGGGCAGCACTTGGTGTGTGTATGTGTGTGTGCGTGCGTGTGCGTGTGTGTTGTTCATTGAGTTGGACAACTGTTGAGCCAGTACAGATTTGGGCAGTGGTGTGCTTTGTATGTGTGTGCGTGCTTGTATGGTCAATTCTTTCCGGGGGTTAACTGCTGATCCAGTACAAATGGGAGGTGTTGGGGGTAGGGCAGCAGTGCGCTCCTGGAACATCTGCCTCTGTTTCTCCTGAGTCAAGCTTTGCTCAGGAGAGAGGAGGGGGATGTGAGAGGGGTGCGGTGGCTCAGAGGGGAGGAGATGGAAGAGAAGAGAAGGAAGAGTCAGTGTAGGAGGAGGAAGAAGTTGAAAGGACCCAAGATGAATAGACAACAGATCCACAAACTCCACACATCAGTCCACTGGTGTTTTATGTAAAGTTTCTGTTCATATGGTTCATGTGCAGGTGTATATTGTGTGAATCGTGTTGTACACAGTAAAATCACCAGTGTTAATATAACACTTAAAGAGTTAATTTTAACACTACCTCAGTGAACATATGGTCCCTATCTACAGTGTAAAATTTACACTGAACCCAGAGTTATATTTCCAGAGTCAACTTTACACTAGTAGAAGTTAATATTTTACACAACACTAGACTACACTACAGTGCACTACACTACACTACACTTGTGTCAATCCAGTTTTACACTATGTGAGAAGTAACAATCATAGTGTTATTCACATTCAACACTGAAGATTTAAGTAATCACAGTTTTTCAATGTGAGGAAGATGGCGATGCCTGACAGTTTGAGTGCAGGAGGTTAGTGGATGGGGCTTTTCAGAGTCATTATTTTTTTTTAACACTGAAAAGTATATTGCTCTCATTAGTGTTGAATTAACTCTGATAGAATCAGTTCATTTTAACACTGAATATATAACACTGACAGTGTAAAACCTCTGTTAACTCCAATTATTTTCAGTTAAATTCCACTGTTGGAATAACTATGAAAGAATGAAAATACTTTGACACTACATTTGCTGTGTATTTGGTGTAAAATTACAATACAGTTGATTCCACTTCAGTCAGAATTTGAGGCAGGTGAAAATGCAATTTTGTAGAATGAGTTTTACTATTAGACCTATGTTGTTTATCATAAAATCTCCTGAATGGTCGGTCAGATAATAGAATCAAAGAGTAAGACTTATGCATCCATATTTTAGGCTGTTACCTATATTACAGTGAATATGCACTTAAGATGAAGGTTACAAATGTATTCTGTAGTCAGATATTTATATTTATAGAGGTCTGACCAGCTGACAAATTAAATGAAAACAGCTGATCTATGTAATATATGTAATATATGAATATGTAATATTCATACTGTATGTACAGTGTCTAATGATTTTGTATTATTATGTAGTACTATTATCCTTGATGGTTAACTTTTCATAGTGTGAATAATTGACAGGAAATATTAAATTGAACTATACTCAACCTTCATACACTTTCCTGATGACCCTTTGTATCATTATAGTGACGTGTACTGGTATGGTGCCTTGTTCTTTGGACTGTTTTAATAAACATCACCCCACTTGATTATCTACATAGTGATATGGATCTTAACCTGAAGGTTTATTATCTGTTTCCTGTAACAGTGAAAAACACAGAGTGAGCATTGGAGCTTAGCAAACATCCTTCTGAGCAGCATATAGGAAGCATTTTCACCTGTTGTACCACAGAGGTTACAGCCAAATAAAGAACATGCAGCTCGTTGAGTTCATATAAGTTTTACTCAAACTTCATCTTGGATTAATGTACTACATTATCTGTGTTGCCACCTGAACGAGTAACCCACTAATGTGTTTAACTTGAATAATTTAATTTTAGCAATACTTTCTTTGGTATCACTTTGGATTTTCTTTTCTTCACTACAGTTTTTTTTCATGCCATTTGAAGAAATGAAAATATATTTCTCCTTCAGCCTTAACATTTAAAACTGGAGTCCTACACTTTGGTGCTTATGGGAAAAGCCTAGAATGGGTCAAGTTCTGAATAAAAGCCTCTGAAATCTTTATGAATTGAGTGACCATAACTCTCTTGTGCAGTGATCGGAGGCAGATTTACAGCACAGCCCCTCCCTCCTTGAAGATCAGTTGAGTGGGAGGGGTGGATTGTCTTCCCTGTCCACAGAGCATCTGGCTGGGGAACGACAGATGCTGACAGCTGGACTGACAGCCAGCATATGTCCCTTTCTTTATTTGTGCTCAGCTCAGCTCGGACAATAGAGTGGAAGGGACGGGGGTGCTTTGTTTTGAAGGTGGACCTAATAGCTTGTGACTCCAGAAAAGAGCCTCTATTCTCCTGAAGAGCAATTAGCTGCTCTCTGATCCTAGCCTGAAGAGTTTATAGGAGTTCTGCACCCACAAAAAGCTCAATGGGCCATTCTTATTCATGCCCACTTTACAGAGTTTTTTCATTAAAGCAGTAGGTTACCAGTGTCGTATTAATCTGTACAGAAACACCATATAATACATGATACGTAGCCTCCTAAGTCAAGAGTAAATGGTTTTGTAAATGTTACCTATAAGCTGATGTATATAATCACACACACACACACACACACACACACACACACACACACATATATATATATATATATATATATATATATATATATATATATATATATATATATATATATAAAGCTAATGCTGAGATAAAATTTATAAAGGAACAACTATAAAGGTTGTACACCTACATTTGTTAGAATTTATGTGAGTCAGATATGGTGGGTTAGTATGGTGGCACACTCCACTTTATACATGAAAACAAGAACACATTTTCTGATACACATTAGAATGTTGACAAAGGAAGAATATGAATTTTGAATTTCAATGTTTTTATATCTATTTTTTGTGTGTCATAATGATTTCCACGGCTGTACATTTTCACATCTGCACAGTTGTGGTAGAAAACTAACAAAAACGTATTTTTATTGTCTGTTTATTTTATTTTATTGATTAATTAATTTATTTTCTGGTGATGACCCGAGCTAGCATAAGATATCACAGATAATATATTAAAAAAAGGCTGTAAACACATAGGCTTTATGATTTTGTTGTGTTTACTTCCTAATTCGTTATTGTTATTGTAATTATATTCAACGTATTATTGTTTTGTCACGTATTTTCTGAATATATTTTTGACGACAGATAAATAAGATAATAATGGTACATATATTCAGGCTTTATCTGTCAGCTCATCGACCAAGCACGTGTGCTTTGTTTGGCAGCGTGATGACATCACAATATTTTCCCGGAAGTAATCTGCATACAATCCTGCTAAACACAAAATACTGCCTGGCTTCACAAAGGCTTTAAAGTAAGTTATCAGTTACGTAATCGGGTGTCTCAGGGTAGAAATGTGTACATCCATAAGTCTTCGAAGATGGGCTATTTTGTTTGCTTATAAGGGTAGAAACGCTGTTGAGAACCTGGAAGCTAAGCTAATTACTAGCATGAAAGTTTGTCGTGATTAGAAGTAATGAATGAAACCAGAAACGATCATCATCCTGCAGTGCGCAAAGTAGACTACACAGGAAACGCTTGTTGAAAATACATGACTTTTGAAATACGTGAAATTTAAATGACATGTTTGCACCTCGCTAAGATAAACTCATGAGTTAGTGACTTCCACATGAGTCCTCTCACTTGTGTGTTTGTTCTCTGCAGATGGGAGTGAAGGGTCTGCAGTCCTTCTTGGAACACTACTGCACACAAGCCTGTGTCAATGTAAACTTGAGGATAATGGCCAGGGAGCATGCAGGCTGCACACATACATCCAGCCTGAAAAGTTCAGTACAATTCAACTGATTTTACCGTTGTAAACATTTGTTGCTTCAAGTTACACTTTTATTTCTCTAAAGTGAAGCATACGTAAAGTTCTTACATTATGAATTAATTAAATAATCCAGATAATGCTATCTGCTGTCGATTTTAGGTGTTTGTTATACTGTAAAAACAAACAAAAATACAGAGGTATTTGTCACCAATACTGAGATTCAATGTAAAAAAAATGTTTTTATAAAGAAATATTTCCTATATGAACTGTGACTTTTTTATTTTTTACAATCATTGTATCTGTCAAAATAATCACAGTATGGCTTAGTTTGCATAGCTTTTCTCTCTGTAGTCTGAATAGAATACTCACATTTGGCATTAAAATAGCACAGGGCTTGTACAAGCTCACACTCAACAAATAAAATGACATCCATGCTAACCAGTTCTTGATGATTACTAGCTTCATCAGCAGTATTAAGGATTTTCTATGTCTGTTTGTGAGATGTGTGGTCGTCCTCATCTATGTCATATTTGCAATTCACTCTTTCAAAAGGTCCCACACTTGTTGTTGATGGGATGGCTTGTTTGCGGCACTGGTACTCATGTAAAGACTGGGTTTCTGGAGGGCAATGGAAGGAGTACATGGACATCCTGAAGAACTGGGTGCAAGCCTTTACTTCAGCAGGCATCAGACTGGTCTTCTTCTTTGATGGAGTGGTGGAAGAGAAAAAGAGACTGTCATGGGTGAGAAATGAGGCTGTTGACTTGAGGGTGTCAGATACTTTCTTTTAGCAACCTTTATTTTCCATTAATTTAAAACATTGATTTGTCAGATTAATATTTACATTGTGCATTAGTTTACAATTTCTTGTAAATATTTGATAGATTTTTTTTTCAAATGAATAAAAATACAGCCATTAGATACAATTCAACAAAGCTATAACATTATAATAGTTACAGAAATAATAATAATAAACACATCAAGCCTAAAGTATATACTTAAAACAAAAGTTTAATTCTTACATGACATTACGAAAACAGAGATCAGTCTTTGGGCAATCTCATTGACCATATACTCCAAGTATGGGGCCCAAATTTTGTAGAATAAATATAATATACCTTTTAGAGACCTTTAAGTTGTACATTTTGGTGTTTTCTCACCCGACTTGTTGTCATTGTTCCTATGCTGTCCACAGGTTAAGAGGCGAAGGAGAGTTAATGGAGATGTGTCCAAAATATTCAATCATATCAAGACCCAGGGAGACCAGCCTGGCAGAGAGCTCTTTGGTTTACCCCCTGGTCTTGCAACATTTACCAGTTTTGCTCTCAAGTAAGACACAAAAGGCCCCATAAATTATCCACTGTAATGTAGCCTTATTAACAATATATCTACAATAAAGTACTGCACGGCATCAGATTTTTAAATTTTTTCTCTATTTATTTGGTTTAGATTTTTTACTTATTGTTCAAACTTGCTTTTTCCTTTCAGGTCTTTGGGACAGGAGGTGTTTCTCTCAGTCATGGAGGCTGATTATGAGATCTCCAGCTACGCTTGCGAGCACAGTTGCATGGGTATTCTGGGACAGGACACAGACTTCATCATATATGACAGGTTTATTGGGGTTATGTTAATAATTTCCTCTTATTATTGGAGGAAACTGAAGCTGTGGGTATAATCATAGAATCTCAAATATTCATGTATTTATCTAAATCTTAAGTTTTTTTAACGATCAATGATTTGTTACAAAAGTATTTTAAAATTCTTAAGAGTTAAACACACTGTTTTAAACAAACTGATTTACTGAGTGAAAGCTGAAGGAATACATTTATTTAGAGATTGTCATTATTATCGACTTATTAGGATGTAAAAAAAAAATTGAGTAATGTTCCTGTCTAATTTTGTCCTTTGAAGTGCACCATACCTGTCTGTCTCAAAGCTACGGATGGAGAGTCTCACCACTGTTCTGTACGACCGTCAGGCATTCTGTCAAGCCATTGGATTGGCTGTTTACCAACTACCATTACTGTCCTGTTTCCTGGGTAACGATGTAGTTCCAGAACAGCGGATGCAACACATGAGGAACATCGCCATGATGACATACAGGTTTCTGCATTTTTATCTTCCCACATAATATTGTGTTGAAATTCAAATGTACTGATTTTAGTCATTCTGATAAAAAGCTTGCTATTGAACATCTATTTCTGTGTTCTCTTTCCCTTTTACTACCTGTTGCTAACTAAACCAATAACATCCTCTGAGTTGCAACAATGCTTCTGCATTTCTAAGCTAACTATCAAATGTTATATAATATTACAGCTCAATACATCTATATATAAAACAATATATTGTAGCTGCCACCATGGATATAAGCAATCATGACCATTCCACCAAGGCCAGTTCAGACCAAAGATTCACAATGAGGCAAACTGCAACGTGTAAATATTTGCAAAGTTGTAGTCTACAATTTTATGAAATCCCACCAGTTCAGAAATAATAAGACAGTGTATCATGTACATGGTAAAAGTTCTGTACTTCCTTTGCAACTCTTAGTTTTTCATGCTTCTTTTAGAGCTGCTTGTTCCTTGTAGCATCTTTGAATATAAATGAAGACAAGGATAGTGACTAATTTACCACCATTATTGTTGGAGTAAGTGTTGTTTAGAGGAGTAGGTGTCACTTTTAATAAGGAGAGAACATGGATTATTGAGAAAGGATTTGTCAAAGAAACAGCTGATAGCAACAGGGAAGCTACAGTCCATAAATAATGTGACACACACCATATAGTGTGATGTTGTAAAACCGGCCACTGGAGTTTTGACAGCTGAAACTGTTGTTGGTGCCATCATCTAGTGGAAATTCATTTCAGAGTGTTGCAACCTTTTCCTGTAACCTTTTAAAACAGTTTAGTCTCATTTTGATTGTTTGGTCTTAACTGGGCTTTAGCTGTTGAGTACAACTAGTGATGCCCCGATCAGCATTTTTTCGCCCGATCACTGAAACACTTGATCTGCCAATTGACGATCACAGAAGGAATTTTAAATGTCCATACCTTTCATCTAGCAGAGGGTGTATTGTTTATATAAATAAAACTATCTATTAGTTAATGATTTTAAAAAGTACAGAAACAGTCAAGATGACATGCACCTGTTCTGTAGCGTGTTTGCCAGTTTGAATATGGTTGCTAGTAATTTACGTCACGTGATCGGCTTTTTGATCTGCATGTTTTTCCAATTGCCAATCAAGCTATTTATAAAGGTGAAGGACATTATTTGTCATTATACATTGTATTGTATACATTGAAATTTGTCCTCCACATTTAACCTATCCTTCATGCCATTGGGGCACCTGTAAGGAGCAGTGGGCAGCCATGTGCGGCGCCCGGGGACCCATCTCCAGCTGTAGAGCCAGACTCATAGTCAGAATCACCTGGCTGGAGGATTTTAACAGACCTAACAAACATGTTTTTGGGTGATGGGGGAAACCGGAGCACCCAGAGGAAACTCATCCAGACACAAGGAGAGAAACATGCAAACTCCACACAGAAAGGTCCACATGGCCCGGGAATCATACCCGGGTCTTCTTGCTGTGAGGCAAGAGCGTTAACCGCTCAGCTACCGTGCCGCTACATTTTAGACAATATCAGCCAATCGATCGGTGCAATATTAAGTACAACATAAATACCAACTGAGTCTAATGTGTGCCATATGCTAATGCTAGTTGCTAATGGCACTGTGTGTGTGTGTGTGTGTGTGTGTATTAAAACAGGTAAAATGCAGATACCAAATTTCACTATTGGAATAATAAAGGGAGTTTACCATTTAACCTGACAAATTAGAACCCTTGTTAGTATTCATTTACCTATTTAATCATACAGCTTCAATTGGATTTGAACAAAAACATTGAAATGTGTTGTAGAGTTGAGGTTGAGATGAGGACATTGTAGAAATGCTTTATTTTATTATTTTACTCAAGTATATAATTTCTGTCCATCAGGCAAAGTCATCCCACACCTCAGGCTGATGTTCCCCAGGTACAGATGCTGACCGCTGTATCCCAGTTTATAAGCTCATTGTGGAGCAGAGAAGATGAGAACAGCTTGATTCCTCTGTCTTTGAAACTGTCACCTTCAGACAGAGAGCTCATCGAGAAAGGTGTTTACTCCTACTTACTACCCAAACAAGAAGCTCATCAGCGACTTGACATCACAACCCCGCCTTCTGGTGCTGTTTTTGAGAAATACGTTAGTCCAGAAGTATTAAAAGTATGTTTTTGTTTCTACATATAGTAAATATTTCCAGTTTTGAGAGTGCCAAATGCTAAAAATGTTTTACTGTGTGGTTTTCCTCCAGGCATGCAGAGAAAAGCATGTAGCAGCGGAGGGTTTCATGGTTTACTGTGTTGTGTCTGAGGGAGTGGTTGACTGTAGCAACAGTCTGGAGGATGCGGAGGATACTGAACTGCTGCCTCAGGCCCTGGTCTACAAGCGCTGCAGGCAGCACATCTATGGCCTGCTGCTGCTGCATGGCCCTGATGGTAGGTCAGCAAACATGCAGGAGTTGCACGGTCAAAGGCATATTTATGAGCTGAAATAATTTAATAAAGCAATTTAACAACTGGAACAGCATATAAAGGAGCTGAGCCTGCAGAAAATGGAGTGAAATCTTTCTGGTCTGGTCTAAATGACCCTTGTTGAAGGTCCTGTCTACCCCAAATAGATCTAAAATATCATAATTGTCTTTGTCCACATATAATCTTCATAGTGCAGCAGTTTGTTTGGATTAAGGTCAAATGTCTCAACATACCATAAGAAAATAGAAAAGTCCTCGGAGAGTGCAGATCAGCCCCCCTGAACGACCCATGTGTCCCTCCCCTCCACTGATCACCACCAAACTTGTATCACTGAATTCCTTGTGCCAGTAGCAACATTTCCTGAAAATTTCAGCCAAATCCATCCATAGGTTTTTTTTAGGTAAATTGCTAAATAAAAAACACACCTACATAAACGCCAGCAAAAACGTGACTGGCCAATTCCTTGGCGGAGTAATAAAGCAGTGTGATACTACAGAGATGCATCAGCCTACATATAATCTCTTCAAGTGTGACAAACGGGGCTTGTTTGATATATTCAAGTTTTATACTGCCATATCATTTTTTTGCATTTGTCAACATCCAGTTCCAAATTAAGTTATAAATTCTGTTGGAAAAAGATTGCATCTTAATTCATGGAGACATATGTATATATACATATACATACACATAGGTACAGTACCTGTATCAAGTACAAGCTTGACAGTGGAGTTTTATTTTTTGTATTATTTGTCTTTACTTAAAAAAAGTGTCAAATGTTCTTTTATCATTTTTTTGTGTGTTTCCAGGCAGCACTGTTGATTCTCCAACAGTTAAGGAGTGGTTTGTTTACCCTGGAAACCCTCTGAATGAACCTGACCTGGTCCATCCAATCCCACTCAACCTGCAATGTAAACACACCTACTTAATTTATTAATTATATTATTACTAATAGTAATTGTAGTTTATTAAGTGTAGTTGTCTCAGTACTTGAAAAACACTAATACTTAAAGTTATATTAGTAAGAAAGTTCTACATGTTAAGTGACAAAACAGTAACATTAACTTTCAAGACATTGAACCTGATCGTGTATTTAGTATTTTTGTTTCTGTGCACATTTATTTTTATAGGCGGTCATGTAAGCCTGGGCCTACTATGGTTTGGCTCTGGTCCTGAAGTATCTTCACTACGTCTGGCATCGTTTCTTTCAGTTTTGGACTGCCAGGATTTTTCAGAGTTGTATGGGGTTGTAGAAGAGCATCTTTTGGCTGCTCTCTGTCTGATCACATACATCGTCCTACAGGTAATTTTATTTCTGTTTATTTCATACTCATAAAAATGACAGGTAACATAGATGAAATGGTGTTCATATTTAGTTAACAAAAGTAAAATACATTTGAATCCTTTGTTTTTATTGAACATATGAGAACGTGGTTTTAGGTGGTTTTCTGTTTTCAAGCTGATCTTACATCATCCTGGGTGTTCCAGCTGCACGAAACATAATTAATGCTGAAGTCTACTCTTAATTGTGATGTATCTCTTGTTTTTTTCTTGGGCCAGTTTTTATGTTTGATTACGTCAAGTATTCATTGTTAATTTTCATTTTAAACTTTTCAGAGAAGGTAATCTCCGTGTATGAGGAGTTAAGCCACACCTGATGATTTATGTAAACACAGAATGAAAGGCCAAATGTATTTGGTGACGTTTAACTTGCATGTTAACTTTTGATTTAGAATTTGTGTCACAACCATGCAACAATTATTCTACTGTTTTGTCAACATGTGATGTGAAGTCAAACATCACTTGTTGATGGTTTGTTCTGTGTTTTGTGAAAGAGTTTGATGGGAGCCATTAACACTTACTGAGAGCTCAGGTTAGTCAGACACTGGTCTTAGTGCTCTGTAACTCCATCACCAATATAAACAACTGTTCTGATAAATATTCAAAACTTTAAATGTTTTACAAACCATTTCTTTATTTGTTAACAGGATTTTTTTCTACATATTTTGAGTTTTTGTAGTTAATGGTTTGGTTTTTTCCAATGTTCTAATCCTTGTTCGGTAAATATAAAAGAAACAATGATTTGTCTTTGGGCTTTAAGTATTTTTCATTCACGTCATCTGACTGAGGTGAAAACAGAGCAGGGATCACAGGATCATTACACTTGGATAAAGGCAAATGCGTCATTTTGCTGAAGAAAAACACATATTACAAACATAGTTATCCTCATTTATAAACTCTGACATGAAAAGTGGTTGATAATGCTGCCTAAAAAACAATTTTAAAAAAGAATACATTTATTAAAAATCCTGTTTTAGGTTTACAAAAAGTGTTAGCTCTATTTTGTCTTAGTTTGCATATTTAATTATGGTATGTGTGTGGGGGTTGGTAAATATCTTTTAAGTCTTCAGACAATAAATACAAGTTACTGTAATAAAAAATTAAGAAACCATAGCTGCTTCTATGTCTGAAAAACCTGTAGTGTACTTTGAAATAAAAAGTTTTAGTAAGTGTGACATTTCTTGTCATGATGCCTCACCACAGTGCAATCAGAGGGCTTTCAGTCAGACTTTTGAAGAACATTGTTAGAGCATGTCATTAAAATGGATGAAGACCAAACAGACAGACTGAAGAGCAGCTCGTTGGACGGACCTTTAGACGAGCAGACAATCAAAGATGAGCAGACAGGCTGACTGACAACAGTAGCTGTTGTTGTCTCATCACTGCTGCATTCACATTCCCTCCTCACTCGTCTATTTAAATCACTTCGACGTTTGTTTGTTTTGGACACACAACTGGGCAGCCTTGTTTCTGTCTTCATCATTGTTTCTTTCTCTGTTGAATTGTTGAATGTAGAGGAGACAAAACAAACTGACCCACACAGAAAACACACTGTTATATGATTGACTTCGCTAACTAGACATCATATTTTCCTCTGTGTTTGTGTGTGTGTTTGTGTGTATCATCAGGTACAGACGCTGTCTCAAGAGGACGTAGATGCGTACCTAAGTCAGGCTGTTTGTGTGACGCTAAAATCCCCTCAGGAGTTACAGCAAATCAAGGTCAGTCACACATACACTCGGTTCTAAAAAGGACAGATTCTTATACTTAAACCTCTGAATCAAATAATTGTTTTCATTTGATTTTCACCCATATTATATGGCACCAAAAATGTACCCTAAAGTTGGCTTTAGTGCTGTGGGGAATACTGTATTTACCACAGTTTACAGTAAGATGAGATCTTTTGTGGCAAGCACAAGTCACAAAATCCTTTGACTAATAGAAAGTGAAGACAGAAAGTGGGGAGAAAAAATAAATATACTTCTCAGTTAGAGGCCAGAGTACCAAAAAAAATGAAAAAAACAAAACAACCTTCAAACTTTATTAGTTACATAATTGTTATATACTATCAATCATATTTAATATAATCAGATTCAGATGAAATTTATTAATCCCGGGGAGGAAAAGCATATGTGCTTCAGCTCAAGAAAATACAAATAAAAAGAAAGTTGAGTTAACAGCAGAAAATGAAGAAAGAAAATTGGGAGAGAACATAAATACATTTTGATTTGGGGTCCAGAGAAACAAACACATAAAAAAAAAAATCTACTGAAATTTATTAGCAGCAGAATTCTCATAAATCATCAGTTATATTTGTTATATATTAAGAGAAGGTCATGCATCCTTTAGCTATAAAATAACGTTTTTAAAACATTTATGATGGTGATTCTGGAAACTCATGACATAGGGATCGATTTTACAGAAAGAGAAAACTTAATTGCTGTGTAAAAACAGATCTATGACGTTCATGGCAGCACAGTGACGAACATTTCTCTGTCTTTCAATGTTGAACGAGTGCTTGTTCTCTGCGCCTGCACCACATGAAGCACATATGCGGAGGGGGTTAATCTCTAAATCGTCAAAGGTCCCCAGGTTATACTAGTCCCATGATAGAAGGATCCAATACTTCATCCACCACAGTTTGCAGCGATGTCACTTTGGGCTCTGGGAACAATTTACTGGTCCATGTTGTTTCAACCCAATTACAGACAAAACTGTAATTGAAATCATCAGTGCACCAATAAACCTTGAGTCTCCTCTGAGTTGTCAGCGAGTTCAGCTGCGTTGACTTGTGAGCTCTGAGATTAAAAAAAAAAAATCAAAGAGTCAGCTGTGTGTTTTCATTCTCTGGGAAACGCCATGCTGTTTGCTGCCTTGTTGTAGCCCCATTTATTTTTACTGCTTAATTACCATACTTATGTCTAGTAATTTGTATTTTTGCTCTTCGTCTGTTTTCTACACAATAATTAGGGCTGGGCGTTGATTTGAATATGCTGTCTGGGAGAGGTTCAGGGCTCCAGGAGGGGGGTTAACTAGTGTGTGGATTAACTGAACACACATTAAAATACTCATATACCCCAGATATGGGTCAAGAAAAAGTCAAGTTTTGGGTTGTGTGTGCCCATTCTTTCATGTGTGTTGGATACAGCTCTATACACACACACACACACACGCCTCCCTCCACCTCATCAGTACACCCATGATGTACATGTTCATGATGTCCTTCTGTATTTCAGCAAAACACAGTTTTTAATGAAAATGTTCCTTAATTGGAGTTGTGTGTGTTTATGTTTTTCAAGTGAAAATGAGTCACTGCGTTTGTGTATGTGTTCAGGGGAAAGGGGTTGTGGGTACATGGTTGGGATGCGTTACTTTCATTGCAACATTCCTCCTCTTGGGACTGTGATTGTGGCGTGTGTGTTGCATTTTTGTGTGTGTGTATTTCTGAGTAACAGTCAGAGTGTGCTGGCGACAGTCGCCTGTCTGTCCTGGCTGACGCTCACCACATGGAGCTATTTACACCAACACACTCCGCCCCACTGGACACACACGCACACACAGTCCCATGTGTGTTTGCCTTTGTCTTTCTCTCACTTTGTGTGTTCTCGTTTTCTTCATCTTCTTACATTACTTTCTCCTCTTCTGTCTCTCTTCACGTTGCTCTTCATCTCTTTTTTCCCCCCTCTTTCTTTTGTTGTTGTGTTTGTGTACGCCTTCAGGCTTTTGTGTGTCTGTCCAGTGGTTCATTGTTTTCAGAAGGTGAAGCTGTGTTTGACTGGAAGCAGGTGGCAGGCAGGGCTGTGTGTGTGTATGTACACATAATCACTGTTATCAGTAGTATCTGCCAGAGGACAGGTGAGAGCAGAAAGCACATTTATGGGTAACATCTGCCTGACTGCTGTCACTACGGTTGGCCTGCGCTCTGTTGCTGCTTCTCCTTTTCTTTATTGTTCCGTTATATTTTCTTGTGGTCAAGATCTTTATCAGAAGACAACATAAGACTGCTTCTGCCCTGTTAAATTGGACAACAAGGAGCATTTGTCTCTGTTTGTTTAAAAACAGTGCAAATCAAATTACTTTATATCACGCATCATAATACCATAATACAAAACATTTCTTCTGTTTTTGTCTTCTTCTATGTCTATTAAGTCTGCTCAGTGGCCAGGGTTGTGTAAAGTACTTCATACCAGAGGAAAATCTATACTAAAACTACAAATTGGTCAAAATGCCAATGTATGTCTGATATGACATGATAACATTTATAATACAAAAATACTCTTGTGTAGTAAAATATGGCACATGTTTGAGTTTATGACAGAATTTCAGGTTTGGTTTCCAGATGAAGGAAATATAGGGGGACTGGATTGGTCAGAGGAGGTTCAGTTATAGTGGAAAAACAAGGCTAAAAAATATATTTTCTTTTATACTCTAACATTTGTGGGATGTAGTTGCCATAGTTAACTTCAAAATTGTGGCCAGAAATGTATTTAGTACATGCAGCAGTATGAAAGTATAAATATAAGTGAACTATAATCAAACTGCTAACCCCAAATACTGTAAGTGTTATTTGCATTGTGTTGTTCTGGATCTAAACACACATTTATCATTTGGTTCACTTGCATGTGTTTCTTTTTATCTCCACCAGAAGTACCTTTTGTATTCAACTCTGAAAAAAAAAAAAAGAAAAAACACACAAAATAGCATTTGACTCTGTTTTACTTGCTCAGCTCAGCTTTAAACGTTACGGATAATTTTCAACCTTAATGGATTATTTTCTGGCTTTGCATCATATTCAACTGTATATCATTTATTTCTTAACAGATTTGTTGTAATAACAATAATATTGTTTCATTGGCATTTCATTAGTTTTTTTCCCATAGCATATAGTGCTCACTACTGATGGACATCAAGTGTTGGCTTTTAATAATCTGATGTCGGGGTCAGTGCTGAACATAGTAGTAGTGGTAGTAGTTGAAGTGAGAAGAGCTAATTATTTTACCAGCCATGGAAAAAATGTTTGTGCCAGGTAATGACTCTACATGTATTGAAGAAGCAGATGTTTGTTACCTTCATGGAATAATGTGAGGAATAAAGCTCAGACTATTTTGATAGCTGACCCAATTCTTGAAAGTAAAATAATAGTATTAATAATAATAATAATAATAATAATAATACAAGATTTACTCGTTTGTCATTGAATTAAGTGGCCTGGTCTCCGTTGACGATGGGGGTGGGGGGGGGGTGGGGGCTGTGTGTGTGGTCTTTTTCAATGGGACATGTTGATGATCTGGTCTTTGACTCGTTAAACTTTGAACTACAGGAATTTATTGTCACATGTGGTGAAGTCAAGTGAGTATTGTTGGTTTTGTTGCCAAGCTGTGGCTGTGTCGTCTGCAAATTTAATGGACGCTGGTGACAGTATCAGCATCAAGACATATAGATGTGCTGCCAACCAAATGCAAAACCAAACATTTTTCTTTTTTCGCTCTTTCTCAGCTTCCTTTCCTCTGCAGCCGAGCCGTGCAGCTGGGATCCCTATACGTCCGAGGGCTGAGCCACCTGCTGGGTGCTAACTGTGCCAGCGGCTGCCCGCTGCCCAGCGCTGCCCTCATGCCTTGGCACAGCTTCGATGGGCGGCTGTTCCACTCAAAGTACCTGCTGGCACATAGCGGCGCAGAGCAAACTGTGCTGCTGGACAGTGATGTGAGTGGAGAGAGAAAAACAAAAAGGGCCAATGTGGGTAGATGTGGGAACACTTTGAAGAGGGATCGTGACTCCTGCTGTTATGTATTTTTATCACCCATGAAAATCAGGTTTTTTTAATCTTATGTCATTGTTAATCTTGTTTATGGCACACAAGTAACATGTTTATTGTGCGGCTTCCTTTCAGTCGTCCTGTGTGACGTTGTTTCTCCAACTGAGAGAGAAACTTACAGAGGCCTGCAGTAAAAGAGGCAGAGTCCTGCAGTCCAGACCCAGACCCAACACTGCACAACAACAGCATAGAACTACACCAGGGCCCAGATACAGAGACGGACACGCAGGTGAGACACCAATCTGACCTGAAAGTATGGTGGAAGATACTGGAAAAACATTTTGATCAAGCTACTTTTTTTTTAAATATCCAAGTCAAGGCCAAATCCTTTTCTTCAGACTCCCCCCTGAATCCACGCCAACACTGCACAACCCCCCCCCTCTCTCTCTCGTCCATGGATCCATTCGTACCTCATTCCTTCTCATCCAACATCCTCCTGCTCTTAAAAGTCACTCCCCCTTCCACATGTTCACATGTGCCTCTGAATTCAGGTCTGTATGTCACTATATTAGATTAGAAGTAGTTTTTCACATGTTATTTTGATCTTGACCTAGTAAGAACAGGTGATTGAAGGCACTAAAGTTTACTTTGAACACTGTAATCTGTGCATTTCACTAATGTTTGTCAGCAGAACAGCCCCAATTCATACCTAGCTGGCTAATGTTACATTCCTTAGTGATTTTTACTCCAGCTTTGTGTCCTGTACAAATGCTCCAAATCTCTGTGAACACATGATTTGTGAATGAAGATGGGTATGCACAGAGGGGGGAGGGACAAATGACAGTTGGGTTTGATAGACATATCACCATTCAGCCATTTCAAAGGGCTAGTTAGCATGATTGGATGGTGTTTTTTCACCATCGGTGTTACCATGGTAATGGTACATGACACTAGCAACATACACACATGTACATACATACATACTTCCACGTAACTAGGAGAACATCACCTAGAACCTCAGTGAAATCAGTTTTCAGAAAGCAGAAAAATATTAACACACCAAGCACTTAAATGGACAAATGTCTAAAACAAGCTGACAGTCCAAATATGTTATGAATAATTTTATAAAACAACAGACTGTGACAAAATTCACACTATTATAATGCTATCACTACACAGATCCAACAGTATTGGTATTATTTCTCTGCCATTAAAACTCACTGAACAACCTAAAGAAGAGCTGTTTCCTGATCATAACTTAGTTTTATGTGAAGATTCTGCCATCAATTACTGCATTGAAATGATTCAGACCAGAAACAAATGGCCCAGGGCTTGACTGGTAGAACTATCCTACTCTACACTTCATCTGCTCAGCAGAAGAATGAGATGAAATGACTAGAACCAAACAAAGTGAAGCATCATTCAGTTATGCCCTATTCACACAGGATAAGTATTATATGTGAACCACTGGTAATTCACAATTACCCCTGTACCACTGTGTTATTGTGTGGCACAAGGAATAAACAAAAGTCTGTAATTCACACAAATTCCAGACATTATGGCTGGAAATTCACAACATCCTGTTTGGTTTCAATACATTAATAAGGTAGTATGAAAACAAAGTATGCATAAGAATAAAGGAGGTAAATGCCATTGACAGGAATGCAGTCTGTAAATATGCTCCACGCCTTCAAAATAAGAGCGGGGTCAGTGCAGATTAAAACAGTCTCCAGGTTACAGTTCTTAGCGGAGGCATTCCCTCTGGAAAACGGCCGACTGAATCTATAGAGACAACTTCAGATAGTTATAAATATTGAATATAAAAATTGAATATTATAAATATGGTGTGACCATATGTTCCTTTTGCCACATGCTGCCACACAATTTCAGCCGCTTTCTCCATTATTCACGCCAGAAAAAGACAAAAGGCACACTATTTAAATCACAAACACAGACATGTGTATTCACTCCGGACTTGAATTACCTCTGGACGTCTGCTTTTCACCCAAACACAGCAGGTAATTTGCAGCGGAATTATTACTGAGCAAATCACGGACATGGAGCATTCGCACGGGACTAAGAACTCAGACGTTCTCCGTAATTATTCCCAATTACCAGTGGTCCATAGGTAATACTTATCCTGTGCATTACTCTGCTCCTCACCTGTGAAACAAACTACCTGAATACCTGAGGTCTGAGAAAAACTCTCAGTTCATTTAAATCAGGCCTGAAAATCTTACTGTTTTCAGGCAGTTGTGGCTCAGTTGGTAGAGGAGGTAGTTCAATGATCGAAGGGTAGGCGGTTTGCCTCCCGCCTCTGGCTGTCCACATCTCGAAGTGTCCTTGGGCAAGACACTGAACCCTAGGGTCAGACAGCACCCGTGTATTTGCAGCAGCTGTCTACTAGTGTGTGTGTGTGTGTGTGTGTGTGTGTGTGTGTGAATGGGTGAATGTGAGGAATTGTAAAGTGCTTTGGGCACCAACTGGTGAATAAAATGTGCTATATAAGCCCAGTCCATTTACTATTTACTGGAGCTTTTACTTAAATTCTTAATTGTTTTTTTAATTGTCTTTATGTCTCATATTTATATTGTCTTTTAATGGATTTTAATCATTTTAATTTTCTTATATGTCTTATGTAAAGCACCTTGAATTGTCCTGTACATAAAATGTGCTATACAAATACATTTGCCTTGGCTAGAAACTGGCCTGGGCAGAACTATGTCTCCATGGGCCTCATATTATTATACTGCACTGACAGGGAGTGTATGTTGAAATGAAATTAGTTTGCATTATTTAACTTCTTACATCAACTGTATCAGTGCAGTGGAACTCTTTCCTCATATTTGCAGCCTCTGCTGTCAGTGTTTCATTTTCGATGCCTTGTGTGTTTCATGAAACAGCATAAACAGAATTTAATCTATAAATATATATGTTTTGTTTTTTGTTTTTTTAATTCTAAACATTAACATTAGAGCTGTTGAAATAGAACATGTAGCCAGTTAGGAGGACACATACAGTACTTTTCACTTAGATTGAGATATTTTTTATATTGAAAGTGATTTATTCCCTTTTATATTTCCTCCTGTGCTCACCGTTTATTGTCTTTGTGGACGTTGGCTCAGTGCTGTTTTGTTCACTATAATTATCCTGACATTTAGGTCAGGACTCTTTGGGAAAAAATGTTTTTGATCTTGAGACCATCCTGGTTAAATAAAGGTCAGAGAGAAAAACGTTTTGACCTGAATTAAGAAATATTATGGTGTTTCTAGGACGCCCTGGTGGCCTGGTGGTTAGAATACTTAACATATAACCACAATGTCTTCAGTGTGATTCCTCTTGCATGTCAAAGCTCTTTCTCTTTTTCTGTGTAGATTTATACAATAAACCAGCTGACACAAAAGCATATTATTACCCTGTGTTGATGGTCAACAGGGTTATGGTTTTCACTTGGGTCTTTTTTCATAGAAGATGATTAACTCATCGCTGGATGCATTTGTCTTTATGAAACATGTTAGATATATGGATGAATTTACATGAATATCTGGAACCCTTTGTTTTTTCTTGCATGCGTTATTTAGATCCAAAAATATACTGTTTGCCATGTAAACTTACAGTGTTAAAACCAACAACGCTTCAGTCATTTAAATTTAAAAGCCCTCTATTGTTTCAGTTTTTATTGTGAAACATGTTACAGCTGCCTTTCCCAGAGGCAAAGCTAAGATTATACAAAATACACAGGAACTGGATGAAATTGACATAAAAGACGAAAACAACGATGACCTAAAAGATGCAAAAATTATGAAAAGGTAAAAAAAAAAAAAAAATACTTTGAGACACACAGAATGGCAATGTTTGTTTGACTATATTACCATTTGTTTTGTTGAAGTGTTTGTTTCATGTCTTTTAGAAGTGGTTGTTGCGCTAATCTTGCTATCTGTGACTAATAATCCAACACTCTCATTCAAAGTGTAATTTATTCAGCATTGTTTTGAAAAAGAAAGACACATCTGTTGATTCATAGTGTTTCGTAACATGCTTTTCAAATCAAACCCTAAAGAGATAACATTTGTACATTTGGGTCTTGATCTGAAAAGTTTCGAGAACACTGCAAAACAACATCTGTCACTTTGTCACACAGGCCAAAATCCATTTATAAATCTTGACATTTTAAGGCCCCTTCCTATATAACTCTGATAAATGTTCATTTTGCTGAGTAAATATTTTTAATTGATCAAAGCTGAGCATTTTTCTTGTTCTGAACTGTCTGAATTTGAATTCCCTTCATTTTAAGTGACTATACCTCAGCTTCACTATGCACTTATGGTAAATGGACTGCACTTATATAGTGCTTTTATCCAAAGCACTTTTCACTTTCAGCCTCATATTCACCCATTCACACACTGGTAGACACTTGGTGCCATGCAAGCTGCTGCCAGACCTGCAGAACAATTCAGGGTTTAGTGTCTTACCCAAGGGCACTTAGACATTGGGTGACCCACTCTACTAACTGAGCCACAGCCACCCTCTGAGCTGCACTCATGTTACTGAAGTGATGAACATACTGTATATTCTTCTCACATTGTGAATCTCAACACTGTTTTCTCATAATGGACACCCTCACATCTTTAAGTTTGTGTTTTAACACATTGGAACTTGAAGATGCTTTATATTTGCTTTTTGAAATTGATTACAGATTACAGCTAAATCACTTGATTTTAAGGTACTAGTGTCAGTTTCCCAAATTGTTTAACGTCCATTAATCTGAATTTTAGACTTAAAAATAGATACATCTTCTAGATGTATTAAGATGGAGGTGACATTGCTATATTATCTTTGTAGGGACATTAAGTCTTTTCATTTTACCCATTCTATCACACACAGGACCTAGCATTAGTATCTATGATAACCATGTTAAGAACAGTGAACTGCCATTAAAGGTGTACAGGGACCAACTCCAGATTTTTCATTGGCAGGGTGGTTAGGGGTACTGATAGCAAAATTAACCTATAAATACACTAAGAGTCAATAGTTTGGACTCGCTTTTTACCTCCGATGAGGAGGTATTAAATTCGAGTCTGTTTGTCTGTCTGTCTGTCTGTCTGTCAGCAGGATTACGCAAAAAGTTCTGAAAGGATTTTGATTAAACTTTCAGGAATGATAGAGGGTCAAGGAAGAACACATTAGATTTTGAGCAATGAAGGTCAAAGGTCAAGGTCACACTAAACGTCAACAGCTAAAACACATCAGTGGTAATATCTCAGGATTCAGACAAGATAGAAACTGGTGGTTTTTTGCATTCACGTGGTCTGACCTTCAGACATCAGATGGGTCAACACCTGTGGCTCTAACCTTTGACCCCTATCCTTCAGACATTAGATGGGTCAACACCTATGGCTCTAACCTTTGACCCCTAACCTTCAGACATTAGATGGGTCAACACCTATGGCTCTAACCTTTGATCCCTAACCTTCAGAATTTAGATGGGTCAACACCTATGGCTCTAACCTTTGACCCCTAACCTTCAGACATTAGATGGGTCAACACCTATGGCTCTAACCTTTGACCCCTAACCTTCAGTCATTAGATGGGTCAACACCTATGGCTCTAACCTTTGACCCCTAACCTTCAGACATTAGATGGGTCAACACCTATGGCTCTAACCTTTGACCCCTAACCTTCAGACATCAGATGGGTCAACACCTGTGGCTCTAACCTTTGACCCCTAACCTTCAGACATTAGATGGGTCAACACCTATGGCTCTAACCTTTGACCCCTAACCTTCAGACATCAGATGGGTCAACACCTATGGCTCTAACCTTTGACCCCTAACCTTCAGACATCAGATGGGTCAACACCTATGGCTCTAACCTTTGACCCCTAACCTTCAGACATCAGATGGGTCAACACCTATGGCTCTAACCTTTGACCCCTAACCTTCAGACATTAGATGGGTCAACACCTGTGGCTCTAACCTTTGACCCCTAACCTTCAGACAAAAGATGGGTCAACACCCATGGCTCTAACCTTTGACCCCTAACCTTCAAACATTAGATGGGTCAACACCTATGGCTCTAACCTTTGACCCCTAACCTTCAGACATTAAATGGGTCAACACCTATGGCTCTAACCTTTGACCCCTACCCTTCAGAATTTAGATGGGTCAACATCTATGGCTCTAACCTTTGACCCCTAACCTTCAGAATTTAGATGGGTCAACATCTATGGCTCTAACCTTTGACCCCTAACCTTCAGAATTTAGATGGGTCAACACCTATGGCTCGATCACGTCATGTGAATGAAAAATCAAGTCTTGGTGGAGGTCTGCTGCCTCTGACTGCCGTGTCTGTCTGTCTGTCTGTCTGTCAGCAGGATTATGCTAACAGTTCTGAATGGGTTTTGATAAAATTTTCAGTATGTATTGGGAGTGTCATAAGGAACAAATGATTAAATGTTGGTGGTGATCTGGAAAAGATCCTGGATTCTGGATCACTTTGAAATGTATTCTCCGTTTACCTCAATGTAAAATTTCAAAGTGATCAATAATCCAGGATCTCTTCCAGATTACCACCAAAATATAAATAATTTGTTCCTCGTGACACACCCAACACATCCTGAAAATTGTATCACAATCTGTTCTGAAGTTTTTGCGTAATCGTACCGACAGGCTGATTCCAAACAAACTGATTGGAATTCAATACTTCCTTGGCGGATCACTCTTCATTCAGTCTGCTTTGACGGAGGTTTGTGCGTAGTGGTGTGGTAGTGTTTTTTCTAGTTCTTTATTTTCATAACAATTTTCATTGTAGATTTTCACTGAAAGCATCAAAACTATGAATGAACACATATGGACTTATGTAGTTTAAAAAAAGTGTTTTATATTTTAGATTCCTCAAAATAGCCACATTTTACTTTTATTATTGCTTTGCATATTCCTGTCATTCTCTCGATGACCTTCATGAGGTGGTCACTTAAAATGTTTTGCAACAGCCTTGAAGGAGTTCCCAATGATGCTGAGCAGTTATTAGCCACCTGCAGTTCTTCTCATGCCATTTAAATGAGAAGGTGAGTCCAAGCTTTTGACTGGAAGTGTACCTGTTTGTAATGGTGGGAAAACCCATGTGGCCAGGAAAGAACAGATAAAGAAGGTCTCAGGTTCCACTGAGAATCGAGTTGTGTGGTGGATCTCCAGAACACTCACCAGGAGCTCTGTCTTTAAAAGTCAGATGTGAAACCTGAAAAAAACTTTTACAAAAGTGTGTAAAGAGGTGCCAGCAAACACCTATAATGAGCCAGGTTAGTTCTATATTCACACCAGGAGTATTAATATAACATCATTTAACATAATCAGAAATGTATTAAATCACATTTAAAATCATCTCTAAAATGTTTTTAAAATCTGTACATTTATCTTATTCAAACCCTACATTTGTATTTTTGTATTTTTGTAGCCCAGCTTTGTTTCTGTTCAACCTGAACCAAAAGCTGCAGGCGCCTCAAGTGACAGGCACAAACTGAACCTCCTCACATGACTTACTGATGAAAATACTCCTGGAGCCAAAAGGAGAAGCAGCATTTTAATCTGACAGTTGATCTGTGGTTGTAGTTCTTTGGTGCCCCTCGCAGAACCACATTACCCAGAGGGCCGTGCTGTAACGAGCTCCATGTGTGCTGTGGCCTGACACATACCACCGTGTGCAAGCGAACACACAAACGCACACGTGCACGCTTGGATCGTAGACTTGCTTTGTCAGTGCACTAGTAATAGTAGGTTTCTGTTTATAGGCTGGGAGAGCTCTATTTTAAGACACACAACAAGACTAACTGATTACAGACCTTTCTGTCTGTCTCCCCTCTTTTTCGGGTCCCCTTACCCTCTGTTGTTCTCACTTTTCATCTCACTTTTCATCTCCTGATTCATTCTCTTTTCATTCTTTGTCATCCTCTTTCTTGGCTCAGAGGTGAATTTTTAGACCCTTCAGATACATCTTATAAGCGGTGGAATGTATTTAAGTACAGAACTTTACCTGAGTATTTCTATTTTATGTAGCTTCATAGTTCTACTACATTATATATTAGAACCTGGTATTTTACTTTTTACACTACTGCATTTGTTTGACAGCTGGCAACCAAAAGCCTTTACTGTTCTAAAGTGTTTACTAAGTTGTGAACAACTAATGTTATTTATAGACATAAATAATACTGGTTAAATACAGTGACTCAGCTTTTCAGTGACAACAGATAGAACCAGTTTGGACCTTTATAGCCTCCATAGTTACCATGATAACACTATCATCTACTGTAAATGTGATTTACCTATAAAACCCATGTAGTTTGATAAAAGACAGTTGTTGCAGACACTTGTTAATGATATTTTTGCTATAAATGGCTCTGAACCATTCAAATGACTTAGGTTGTAATTGCTCATTCAGCTGATGATATAGTTTCCATAGAAGGTTAGTTTTCTTCAGTTTTCTCTGTTCTCATACGATAACCTTTGAATTTACTCACGAATGTCTTATGTGATCAGTACATTAAATATAGGAAAATACCTTCTATTACCTTCTAAAATGCAGAGGATAATATTATAATGAATGCTAATAGGAAAGATTCAAAATAGAGACGATTTAATTCAGAAGTTACCACAAAAGTAATTAAAGTAATTACTTGTCAACCAAATCCATCTGCACATAATATAGAAATGTCAATTTGCATTGGAAACTGTTAAGTATTTCAAGCAGGAAATTTGTATCACTAACAACATCAAACATGATGGTCATATAGGTTATAATACTTTGCTGTGCATTAAAGGGGTGATATTTTGTTTTTCTTTAAATGGAATTACACATTTTTAAACTATTCCCTGTGGTCTGCATAAACTGCAAATGCTTTACTTGGGTCTGAATTCTTCATTAATTCAACTCCACAGGTACATCTTCAACCTTATTACTGAGTAATGACACTAGAAAGGTCACTGAGCGCTGGCCTTTTAAATGCAAATGAGCCACTTCATGCCCCACCCCCTCCAGGTTGTTGACTGTGCTGGTCCCATTCACTCACTTGTGTTTGTTAATACAACCGACAACTGTAAATTCTAGGTAATCGGCTCAAAGTTTGGACATATTTTCTGTATGGACGACAACCACTGCTGCTGATAAACAGTTATGTCGTACTCTGAGAAATGTTTGTCACAAGACTTGACCTTATATACGCACATTTAATCACATAACTAGTTACAGACACAACAAACTAAGCAGAAATTGAAATGGGTTGTAGAAATCCATTCGATTTTTGCTAAAATGAATATAAAAAAAAGCTTTGCAGCACCCGGAGGGTTGATATTCAAACTGTCTGAACTATTATGGTCCAAATAAATTAACCAAAGACTAATTAAAGTGGGTTTAGCAAAATACAACCCATTTAAAGTACCAACATGTTATAAAGTAATTGAGAATATATATATATATATATATATATATATATATATATATATATATATATATATATATAACATTTTAATTACTTTATAACATGTTGGTACTTCAAATGGGTTGTATTTATAATTAAATTTTTTAAGTAGTTGAAATTAACTTGATAAAATGTATCAATAACATGAAATAAAAAAACATGGTCTATAACAGAACCACTTTACTGGAGTCACACCTTTTACTTTGAATACTTTTGTTGTTTTAGTATTTTTTTTTTACTGAAGTTCTTCCAACACTGCATCTCTTCTCCTCCTCACACACCTACTGCTCTTGGTGTGTGTTCGTGTCGTACTGGTCTTTGGCGGGCGTGTATCCTGCAGGACGCTGTGCAGACTTAAAGCCGAGTCGGCCTCGCTGCGGGGGCATGACTCCATCCCGCTCGGTGGTCAATTGCAGGACGACTCAGCAGTGGATTGTGAAATGTGAACCCGTAGTTTCTTTTCAACCCACTGACTTATAAACCTTTAGCAACCGTTTCTAAAAAGCAACTGCGTGCCATGTTGGCGCAGAGTCTCGCATTTGCGCCGAACTGTCTGCATTTTGCCCAAGTCAACCCTTGTGGGTCTCATGAGGATGTTTCTGGTTTTATAGATGGAAGGCTATACACTCTTTATACCTCAGTGTTTCAGTTCTGCCAGACACAGACACCAATCATTACTACAGAGCTGTGTGTGTGTGTGTGTGTGTGTGTGTGTGTGTGTGTGTGAGAGAGACAGAGACATAGAGAGAGAGTATGTGTGTGCGTGAGAGTAGTGGTGGCGCTATGTGGTATCGTTGAGGGCCCGGTTTGGTTTTTGTTTGGAATCAGGCCTGATGTTTAGTCTCCTCAGCAAATATCTCCTCTGCCCGCCTGCCCTCGCAATTACACTTCAACAGGGAATCCATTATAGCTGCTCTCCCACGTCTCTTCAGTTTATTTCTGTCCAAAAAGACAAAACGTAAATGAAAACAACCTCATTTTCAGATTGGCTCTTGTGCTTTGCGGAGCTGAGTTTACAAAAGTTTCATCAAATCTACATGAGAAGAACAAATGAACCTAAACTTCTAATCTCTTTTTTTTTGCTCTTTTTATATTTTGGTTTTAGTCTAAAATTAAAATGAGATACTGAAGTTTTCCATCGCAGAAATAGACCTTGAACAGTTTTGGTGCTTGTGGCCGACTGACACATCAGTCACTTATGCGTGGCATGCTTTTATGTGCGCTCTCTGTACTTTGACACTCAGTAAATGGATTGATGGTAAGATGGTGGCCTGATCGGGTCTGGAGAACCTCAGCTCCTTTTTGGCAAAGTTAAAGGATATTTTATTCACAGAACTTGGTAATTGACTTAAAGTCTGCCACAGGCTTTCCTTATACTCAGTGGAAGAATCGCATAAATATGTTGAGTCGTAGTTGTTTTTTATTTGTTGGATTAGAGCTGTCAAGGGGATCAGCTTCATGAAGCCGTCTTCTCTTTTTTTTTCAATCGTTGGCGTTCAAGACTGGAGGCATTTGTCAGAGTTGATGAGTGTGTACGTCCTCTGTGATTTGGCATTTGGTGGTTTTCGCTGTTCTGTGGGTAGCCTTGGAATAATTGTGGACGGACTTTAAAGGGAAACCCTCTCTAAGTGTGTGTAAGTGTATGTGTAAACAGAGACAAGGAACAATTGTTGGCCTTTTCTGGATGGAGTGTGGCATTTAACCAAAATGTTGCATTTAACTTATACCTAAAGCTTTGCTGTTTTTCGTTATTCTGTTACTGTTTTCCATCTAATTCCACATTTTTCCACGTTGCTTGTTTTAATTCAGTGAATGTTTTTGTCTCCTGATTGGTCAAACCATATACACATACAGTCTTTCCCTAAATCAATATACATTACATTTGTGTGTTAGGGTTAGGTTATTCTATTGATAAACCCTATTTTACATCTGTACCAAACATGGAAAACTCTTTTTTGCAATATGTTAAGCAGGGGGCTCTAAACTATTCCACAAAGGACTGGTGTGGCTGCAGGTTTTTATTCCAACACACCAGATTTGAATCAATTAATCAATTGATCTCAGTCTTCAGAGAGTCGATTGGTCAAACTTTGAACTCTTGATAAGATAAGATAAGATAAGACTTTATTAATCTCACACAGGAGAAATTCACTGTCACAGGAGCTCACAGAAACACACAGTTGGGTGCAAAAAGTACGAAAAGGTGCAAAAAGGAAGTAAAGCAGTGCAAATAATCATAGAAGTAAATAATAAAATCAAACTAGAAATAAAAAAATATAGGAATACTGTGTCTTATGCACAAAAAAATAAATAAATAAACAGATACTATATACAAATGTACAAATCCTAGTGGAAGATGGAGTGATCTATACGAGGTAGGGTTAGGTAGGTGCAGTGCACATGGTTCCTATACAGTTGAGTTGTACAGTCTAACAGCAGTAGGGATGAAAGACCTGCGGTAGCGCTCCTTCCTGTGCTGACGGTGTCTCAGTCGTCCACTGAAGGAGCTGCTCAGCTCCTCTACTGTCGTGCTGTAAAAAAGCTCAACCAGGAACAGGAGTTGAGAATTAACACAAAATATAAACTCTATATGAAACACATGAATTGAAAGTCTGTAACTATGTTTGACTGCATTGTCCCTGTCAAATAAATAAATGAATCAATAGTAAAGATCAATAGTAAATTTGACATTTTCTTCAATTCAGGTAGTACTTCAAGCTGGAGGGCCAGAGGAGAGAGAGGATATCATCATCATCATCATCATCATCCTCATCATCATGGAAGAGGATGGAGAGGGGACACAAGAGGAAGACGAAATGAATATGAGGGAGAGGGATTATGGGAGACAGGATGGGGTCGTCATAGTGTTACTCCTCAACAGCCTGATGTTTATCCTCATTACCATCACGCTGGAAGAATCCAGAATATAAACCGTTCTCCAAACCAACGCAGAGGACGATTTGATCAGAGCAGGGGAAGGTATCAACTGGCTCCAAGGTACAATATCAACCTTAAACCAGCGCTGAAATCTGTCAATTAATGGTTTATTTTTGTCCTTTTCTAAATATCCCCTGTTTTTCCACAGATGGTCACAACCTCCTGCCCCCTGAAAGTGACACAGATGAGGAGAGGATTAAAGGGAGTGTTAACTTTTGGAGTTAAGAGCACATGAAAGACACAAAGGCAGCAGAGAAGAAGTCAAATATCTCTGAACAAACTGAAGAGTGAATTACCATCAGGAATGTTTGTATAAAGGATGCAACCAGTCAAATAAGGGACATTAAGATGAGGTAGGAAGAACAGATGAAGGAAAAAAAAAAATTTAATATGATGGTTTAGCCTGAAGTGACCTCAAAAGACTGTGACATAAAAAGAAATGGTGTGACGGAGGACTCACCAAACACACACACACACACACACACACACACACACACACACACACACCAATAAGTGGATTAATTGTTAATCCTAAAGCTGTTTTTGCATCTTATCTTTGAAAATAAGAGCAAAGATCTTAAAGTCAGTGTTTATCCACTGGCAAAATCCCTTTAAAGTAATGGTTTTAACTTCAAAAACAGCAGCATCAGTGTCAAATATCAGCTGAAGAGATGAGATTTACAGTATCCTATCACCTGACACAGGGGTGACGTGTGTGGTAATGAAAACAAGTGAGTCACAACACAACAGTATTAACTGCCTGGAAAAGAAAAGCCATTATTTTTAACATTTAACATGAGCTCGTATACAAAGGTATAAGGCTCTGGCTCCTGAAGACTGGACTGTTTTAATTACTGACACACCAATATTTGTTGTGGCTGAATTGACCGTCATTTGTTCATCACGTTAACAAATCACTCTGTCAAATAAATGATGTGGTCTTGTGTATAACTATCTAAAAATGCTGAATAACAGTCTTTTCTTACCTCAGACTTTCAATTCCACATATCAATACATTAGTCTAGGGCTAATAACACAGTACTTCTGTCTTAGAAAAACACACCATGTCTGATATAAGACTGAAAATAACCCTCTCCAAATCAGATAATATTGGTAAATGACACATTTTCTGAATCCTTAAGGTCATGCCAGTGTTTCAGTGTTTAGGTTTTGTTTCTCTGATGCTCCCTGGTGCTACAGGATTAAAATACATAAAATGATTTAGGCGGAAATGGCAGAAAAATGTGTGCGACTAAACGTTTGAAGAGCTCCAAGGTTGGCTGTACTTATCCAAAATGTTCACAAAAGGATTTAAATGAAAGCTCAGAGTCTCCCCTTTAAAATGATACCAAACATAATAGAATAAAATATTTCAATGTGTCAATCTATGTCAGTGTTCTGCTTGATTTATATGCTTTTTTTTCCCCCAACCATAGTTTACATTATGCATAATAACTCAAAACAGCTACTCTTGTCAGATGATCATCATACATCATTGAAAAGCTGAGATTCCAGGCTTTCAGAAAAGGTATGGTCACCTTTGCCACTTTTTCGTTAACGGCCAACCCCTTTGGCTCACGGACTAGTAATGTGTGTCCTTGTTTCACTCGGGATTAAATTTAATATATACTTGAAGTAACTTTTTTTTATATATATTTCTGATTCAGCTGTGAATTTTCCAACAAAAGTTTTCGGTGTATTGACCATAAAATGCCATTTCTTAAATAATTTGTTAAATTTACATATATTTAGTTTATCTCGTAAACATGAACATATCTATTGATCATGAACACATTTGGAACATTTGAAATTTCTCACAAACCTGATCAGTAGTTGAAAGAAAAAAATCTCAGATACTTGTATTTTTTTTTTTGTTGTTATTATGACACTGAAAACTTTTGCTTCACTATGTGTCAGATTCAAAATATTCATGTTTTTACTCCACAGACAGTTTTACCTCTCGCACTTTCATCCAGTTCTAGTAAAAAAAACAACAGATCATACAATATATTTTGAATTTGGAAAAACTAGAGAACAGAATGTTCCTTTTTTTTTTATTTTTTTTTATTTTTACTCTCTACATTTTTGCATAAATATTTGTACTTTATACTCCGTATGTTCTCAGAATAGACTCATTACTTTTTCAAACTAAACACATGTGACAGTATGAAAAAATAAGTTGCCTCAGAGAAAATCAGTGGAGAGAAACTGTGACTTTATATATTATAGTTATATGACTTTTTATCTAACAATTTTTACTTTTTATCTCACAATTTTGACTTTTTATCTCATAATTTTGACTTTTTATCTCATAATTTTGACTTTTTATCTCATATTTTTTACTTTTTATTTCACAATTTTAACATTTTATTTTAAAACTATGCACTTTTTTATCTCATATTTCTAACTTTTTTTTTTTTTTAAATCTCATAACTTTTTTTTATCTCAATTTTTGTCCCCCATTTTTCCTAACTTTTCTTTCCATATCCACAAAACTGAGTGCTGTGACTCGATCAATCTCAGTTTCAACACAGTAACTCACTTTTAAATGCTTTATTTTAGATACTTTTGAAACTTTTCAGATTTTTCTTGGTTAAATAAGTATTATTGCGCTCATGACAAAAAAAGCAGTTTTACTTTTGTACTTTATTACAATTGAGAAGGTGTACTTTTTTTTTTTATTTTTTACTTTTAAATGACTGAATACTTCTTTTGTGTTTGGATTTGCATTGGTGAAAAAGGAATGTATAGTGGAGCTGACTGCCTTCCTGTCGCACTGAGAAGATCATAAAACCCACCAGAGAGGAAAAGGATGCAGAGAAAGTTCCACAGTTTCTCATTACCATGTGTGCGTATGTCTATAAGGTGAGCAGAACAGAGATATGAGTGATTTACTTAACAAATGGAAACAACTGAGGGGAAATCAGAATGTTGATTCAGTGATGGTGAGATTGTGTGTGGAATGGCAGAGTGGACAGTCACATGACTTTATTCCTTTCCTTCTTGTTTAATCACTCACTCAGGTTTAGACACAGAAAGACTTTTCAGGACTGATACAAAACAAGGACGTTTGTTTGTTAATGAATTCATACCATAATGTTCATCGCTTCTAAAGGCAATTGTTGAATGTTTTGTGTTTTCACATGTGGGATAGGAGTGGATAAACTTCATTATATTCCATTTGGAACAGAAGTTATTTTGTGAATAGGTTTAATTTTTACTAATTATGATTATTTATGGACAGTCAAAACACTGACATCTATACAGTTCTGTTTAATGTCTATTATAGTTTGTTTTTGACACAATTGCCAAATTATTTCCTGTTGTATTATTGATTTAATTTAATTCTAAATGTTCAAAATACACTCATTCATTACTTTATTTAGTGCAGGGGTCTCAAACTTCTCAGCTTTTTCTTTGCCTATAAATTTGTCTCATTGTTTGACTGCAGAAAAATATACAATTACGAAAATATTTACATTTACAAACTATCCCGTAACAATAAAATGTGAATAACCTGAAATATCTAAAGAAAATTAGACAGAATTTCAACCATTTTCTGCTTCTGTTACTAAACGTTTAATGTCTTTGTAGAACTGATCCATTAAAAAACACATGGACTAATGATAAGTTGAGGCACAATATTGTTAAAATTGCATTTATTTTCCTTTTTTTAATATTTGGATAATTTATAAAAGTATTTTCTTTATGTAATGGGTGTTTTTTTGCACTAAAACGATGCCAAAAATGTGTAGTTGTCAATATTTACAGGTTATTATGTTTTCTTTTTCCTGGTCTGCCCCATTGGACATCAAATCAGGCTGAAGAAAGTGAGTTTGAGACCCCTGATTTAGTGTATTAACCCACCCAAAGGGAAGGAGAGGGTATTGTTTTTTTGTTTGTTTGTTTGCTTGCTTGTCCACAAATTTATGCAAATCTATTTGATAAATGTCCATGAAATTATCAGGAAAGGTGAGAGGTGGTTCAGAATAGATCCCATTAAATGTGGGTGACTGTAGGTCAAAGGTCAACATCACCAAAAATGCCATTTTACAATAACAGAAGGGCAGGGTTTGTTGTGTCTGATACCACTTGTTTTAACTTGTTCAATCAATCAAAGTTTATTTATATCGCACTTTACAACAACATAAAACATGAGTAAAACACAGGATAGAACAACTCAATCAAATATAATTAAAAATGTAAAAGACAATAAAACAAATGCACAGATAAAAAGATAAAAAAGACCAACAGTTTAGTATAAAGTGGCACAGTACTGTTGGTTAAAAGCCAGTCTAAAAAGGTGAGTTTTTAACCTGGACAGGTCTAGAGGGAATAAGAGCAGTCATGAATAGCACTGTAAAAAACACATGAACACAAATGAACCCTTTACATCAATAGGTCCACGCAGGAAACAAAACCAAAAAATACAATATACAATAATTACCATATTTTCTGCACTATAAGGTGGACTGGATTATAAGGCGCACTACCAATGAAGGGTTTATTTTAGAGGCGTTTTTCATATAGAATGTGCACCAGACTATAAGGTGCTTTAAGTGAAGTCAGAATGATGAGAAAAAAAGTCCAAATTGTGAGATAAAAATTCAAAATTTTGAGATAAAAAATAAAAATGATCAGATAAAAAGTCAAAATTATGATATAAAAAGTCTAAATTCCAAGTCACTGAGCATAACCAGAATGAATCCATATATAAGGTGTCTCTAGATTTTGAGGGTTTACTGACAGCAGAGGGCCAGTGGATGTCACAGCAGCTGCATGAAACCTGTTGTGTGTCTGGACAAGTTTGTGATCAAGTAAAGTCTCAACGCTGGAATTAAACTTTATATTTTACTTAAACAATGCTACATACAGATGTAATTCTCACATAAATCTGTAACATTTTCTGCTCGTTTTTACCTCGAGAGACTTGATTTCTGAAAACAAAGGAAACAACATAGAAAAATAAATAACAAATAACAGTGTAAATTGTATCTGATTTTCATGCCATTGCCACTGTTTAATGTGTTTATTACAGAATATTTTTCTATGTCAGTCATTTCTGGTTTTATTTTCCAGGAAGGAACAAAACATTCTGACCTACTTCACAAAAAGCCTCATCTGTAAACATTTAGAAGAGGGAATTTCTGCATAAATTATTGTTCCTGAATATTTTTGGGGTCTATTCCTCATCATCGTACAGTCATTTTGACGACATCTCAAGCATGTTTTTACACAGTATTGAAAAGATTATTGTGTAAATACTTCCAACTGAAAACACTAACCTTGTTTTATTTCAACAAACATTAATAATAAAAAATATTTATTTAAAAAAGCACATTTAAAATCACATAGAGGTATTTAATTTATCCAACTCTGCTTTTTATAGAAGTTGTTTCTTGATAATAAGCAACATCACGTCAGTTCTTACATCGACGTCTATATCACTGTAGTGACAAAAAAGGTCCTTTTATTCATTCCATGTTTTATTTTCTGTCTGTTTTAGTCACATGACACACACAGGGTTTAGTACTGGATTACATAACCATTGTTTTTGATGACTTTTGATGATTTAATAGACTTTTCCCACTGTATGATGAATTTTTCCCTGGAGATGAGTTAGGTTCATTTGTGTTTTTACTTACTACTACTACTACTACTACTACTACTACTACTATTACTACTACTATTACTACTACTACTACTACTAATAATAATACTCCTACTACTACTACTACTACTACTACTACTACTACTATTACTACTACTATTACTACTACTACTACTACTACTACTACTACTACTACTACTACTACTACTACTACTACTACTACTACTACTACTACTACTACTACTACTACTACTACTACTACTACTATTACTACTACTAATAATAATACTCCTACTACTACTCCTACTACTACTACTACTACTACTACTATTACTACTACTACTACTACTACTACTACTACTACTATTACTCCTATTACTACTATTACTACTATTACTACTACTACTACTACTACTACTACTAATAATAATAATAATAATTATAATACTACTACTACTACTACTACTACTACTACTACTACTACTAATAATAATAATAATAATAATAATACTACTACTACTATTACTACTACTACTATTACTACTACTACTATTACTACTATTACTACTACTACTACTACTACTACTACTATTACTACTACTACTACTACTACTACTACTAATAATAATAATAATAATAATAATAATACTCCTACTACTACTACTACTACTAATAATAATAATAATAATACTCCTACTACTACTACTACTCCTACTCCTACTACTACTACTACTACTACTAATACTACTACTACTACTACTAATAATAATAATAAATAATGCTTCAAACTTATATAGTGCTTTTTTGGACACTCAAAGATGTTTTACATAACTTACAACAAGCAATGCATTAAAAATAATTAAATATGTAAAATAAAATGAGATGGGATAAAATATAAATAACTAAATAGATAGAATATAAAATAAATAAATAAAATAAAAGCTAAACAAAACCCAGTTTGAAAAGATGAGTTTTAAGACTGATTTGAATGTGAATGAGGGTATTGTTTGTTTGTTTGTTTGTTTTACAACTACTTCACACAAAAACAATTTCCATTACATTTTCAGGAGAGGTGTGAGGTGCTCCAGAATAGATCCCATTAAATTTCAGTGAATGTAGGTCAAAGGTCCAGGTCACTAAAATGTGTTTTGACAACGATAAGAGATGGGGCAAATGGGGTAAAACATTTGCGAGGGGCGGGGTTTGTTATGACTGGCACCACTTTAAATGTCTGATTTGTTTTCTTGGAATGCCTGCCTGCATCACCACAATAGAAACCTGGAATCACATGGACAATATTCAGCACATTTACCACAACATACGTCAGAGTCATAAACTAGTATGTTTGAGAATCGTGCAAGTAAAAGTAGCTGGGGTTGTTTTCACACAAGACACAGACATAAAATAAGTTTATTTTAGACTCATGGGGCAAAAAGGGGCTGTTGACTCATTGCTGAGGCTTTGACTCTGGTAACTGTAAAACGCTTTTCATTTTGTTTTAATGGGTTCGAGGGACAAATAATTGACCCACTGCTGAAAGAATCAGTGATTATTAAAGTCACGTGCAAAGTCTTTTCTAGTGGTGTGTGACCACCATCCCCTCCCTCGCTTTCCTCCTGGAACAGCAGAGCCTGAGAAGAAACTGTGTGTGTGTGTGTGTGTGTGTGTGTGTGTGTGTGTGTTCAGTTGGTGACTGTGGTGAGTGGAGTGGGTGTGGGTCTGTGTATGGGGGGGGGTAAGGGTGGGGCCGTAACACACACACATGTAATCCGGGTCCAGTTGCCCCTTGAAGATAATAACAATAACAGGAGGAGGGATGTGTTTTCTGTGGTGAAGAGGAAGTCGGAGATGGAAGGTTAAGAAAATGGAAGAGGGAAATGGAAGGAGAGAGATGTAAACATAAAAAAAAAAAAAACTGAAAGAGATGAAAGAACAAAGCAAAGGAGAAATTGATGGAGAGGTGAAAGACTAGTGAATGGATTTTAACCTAAAGTACAAGTAAAAATACTTTAGTAAAAATAAGACGTGTTCAAAGTACTCACATTCTGTACTTAAGTAGAAGTACAGGTACGTGTGTGAAAAAAAAAATACTCTGGTAAAAGTAGAAGTACTGATTCAACTCTTCTACTGAAGTAAAATAAATAAATAAGTGTAACTACTGAATTGGAATAAAGTACAAAAGTAAAAAGTATAATTGCTTTTTTTGTCATGAATCCAATAATATGTGAGAAAGTAAAATCAGAAAAGTTTCAAAAGTATCTAAAATAAATCCTTTAAAAGTGAGTTACTATGTTTGTTTGAGTCACTCAGTTTGGTGGATGTGGGCAGAAAATTTTGGAAAATTAAGAAAAGTCACAATTGAGATAAAAGTCATGAGGTTAAAAAAAGTTATAAATATGAGATAAAAATGCATACTTTTAAGAGAAAATGTCAAAATTATGAGATAATAGTCATATAACTATAATATATAAAGTCACAGTTTCTCTTCTCCACTGATTTTCTCTTTGAAGTGACAGTTTTTTTTCGTACTGTCACATCTGTTTAGTTTGTAAAAGTAACAAGTCTAGTATGAAGTACAGATATTTATGTAAAAATGTAGGGAGTAAAAGTTAAAAAATTGTCAGAAAAGTAAATTACAGATACCTAAAAAATCTACTTAAGTAGAGTAATGAAGTACTTTTACTTTATTTTCCACCTCTGGTAAAAACAGAAGGATTGATTCAAGTTCTAAACATAAAGATTGGACTGTCCTTAAAGTATAAGAATGAACAGTTGTTCATCTACTGCATTTTACAGGCTGTTCCTGTGTGACATACTGCTGTATTAAAGATGTATAAAACACTGGAATAATATAAATAATAAATAATAATAATTTAAAAAATTGACTTTTTGAGCTGCTGGTAGATGCCAGAGGAAACTAAGAGCCAAAGCTTTTATGCTAACACTATTAAGGTGCTTAATACTGAGCATATGTGCTCTTATAGATGCAATAATAACACTGTCTAATGTCAACTGGAAATAGAAGAAGTGAATTACTGCTTCAGGACTGTTGTGTAAATGCTGTGTATAAGGAAAGGCAAATGTATTTATATAGCACATGTCACGTACAGAACAATTCAAGGTGCTTTACATAAAACATATAAGAAAATTAAAATGATTAAGATGCATTAAAAGATAATTAAAATAAGAAACATAAAAACGTTAAAAATACAATTGAGAATCTAAGTAAAAGCTCCAGTAAATAATAATGTTTTCAGGTCTGATACAGTTTGAGCAGACCTCAGATGTTCAGGTTTAAGTCTATGTTCTTTTTATTCCTATTTATTACTTGTAACATTTTACATTTTCATACCTTGTTTTATATATATATATATATATATATATATATATATATATATATATATATATATATATATATATATATATATATATATATATATATATATATGTAGATTAATGATGGCACTTTGAAGATGACTGCACATTTCAATTTCATTGTACTTGTGCAATAAAGACATTCTAGTTTAGTCTAGTTTAGTATAACTTAGTCTATTTTAGTCTAGTCAATCCAATTAAAAACATTTAGGCTCATTAATTCAAAAGGTAATTTTATGAGGTCACTGTGCCCTTTGACCTTTGCTCATTAAAATCAAGCCAGTTCATTTTTTAGTCCAAGTGAAAAAAAAATATGGTAAATTGTGAAACAGTTTGACAAATAATTCCTCAATGACATTTAAATGTAGCAGGTGGATAATACCTCATAGCGGTTAGTGGATAATATACTGGAAATAAATAACAATAACTTGAGTAAAACAACTGAACTGTTAATAACAACAACAGAAACAGTTTCTTATTTCTATTTACTGTTGTCATTTCCATTGTGTGTGCTTCGTTTCATCATCTGAAATCAAAGAAACCCATAATTCTACACAAACTAGAGGTAAAAGTGCAGTTATTTGTGTTGAATGTAGGGGTTAAAAGTAAAAGTACTTGTGAAAAAAACAATAGAAAACAGGAAGAGAGGGAAGAAACAGACTAAGAGAGGAAAGGAAAAGAGTTAAGAACACACACATTTTCAGTCAAGAGTCGGTCGCCTCGCTACAACCACAGGAAACCCTGTTGGCTGCCTGACAAATCAGCTTCCTGTGTGTGTGTATATATATATATATATATATGTGTGTGTGTGTGTGTGTACGGTGGCGATGGGCGTGGTCCTCCGACAGCAGCGAGACAAACAGAGAGTCACCCCTGTTCGGAGGCCTCCTCCCTGGGATCGGCTCTTTCCTCTCTGGCGGCGGTCGTTCAACGGGCCGTCTGCTTGGTTTTTGTCGCACCTTCTGTCTCTGTCTAAACTCTGTGAGAGTTTTTCAAGCAGAAAAGATCAAAATAGCCGCCCATTTGTTTAACCAAACTGGACCAGTTGGATTTGCTTTAAGCTCTTGCGGTGTCCAAAGGAGGCCACAGCAGGCTGATCCCTGTGGAACCACAAAACCACCACAGACAAACTCTACACCGCTTCAATGTTGTTTCTTTATTTGTTCATCCTGCTTTAATGGCTTTGTGTTCTAGTTGTTGTTTTGTAAGATTTTTATAAAGATATTCATTCATGTGTTTGAGCTTTTCTGGATTTCATTTCACCATTCTCAGCCACTATTACTCCATTTGGATGGTTACTCTGCGACTTTTACTATTTAAGTTTCTTTATTTTCATGACTAGTTGTTTTTTAAGATTCTCACTGAAGGTGTCACAACTATGAATGAACGCAACATGGAATTATGTCATGTAAAAAAGTGTCAAAGCATGTTTTATATTTTAGATTCTATAAAATAGACACGTTTGGCTTTTATTACCACTTTGCACATTGTTGTCATTCTTATTATTTATTTTATTATTATTTTAAAAGTTGATTTCTTTATTTGTTTGGTGTGTATGTATTGGGTTGTTCATGTTTTATTTGATTGTAATAATCCAGCTACAATGGGTGAAGGCGGGGTACACCTTGTATGAGTCTCCAGTTCGTCTCAGGGCTGAACATATATAAACAAACAATCACTGTCACATTCACACCTATGGGTGATTTAGATTAACTAGTTAACCAGTTAACCTATTAATGCATGTGTTTGGATGGTGGGAGGAAACTGGAGAAAACCCACACAGACATGAGGAGAACACACACACACACACACACAGAAAAGGTCTGGTGTGGGAATGGAACCAACAACCTTCTGTCTGTGAGGCACCAGTACTAACCACTGCCCCATGGTGCCGTCCCGATTCACTTTATCTGCTTGAACAAATTCGTCCTCTATACTTAACTGTCACACTGTCATCATCATATTGTAGTTTTCCAGGTGACAGATATTTAGTGACACTCCCTTATTTGTTCAAATTGTGTTCAACATCTAATTAGAGCAGTAAGCAGTCATCAGTTTATCTCAGACACACGAGTAAGTGGTTGTTACAGAGGATAATGCTTATTATTCCATGTTGTTGTGTAAGTTAACGAGTACCTTCAGATACTACGCTGCTGTGTTAAACCCTAAACAATTAGTATTTGTATTTTCACATATACTGTAAGTGCAGCTTCAGAAACACACAGTGTTTTAAACAGCTGAAGAAACTGTGTTAGACATTAGGAGAAAAAGGAGCATTTATGCAAAGATGTTCTATTATTGCATGGGGGGGGGGTGGGGTGAGGGGCTGATTGTTTGCTTAGTTGAGTGCATAAAGACAGGAAGTTTGGCGACACAAATGGAAGCTATTTTTTCTTGTTTTAGTCAATTTTATAGAGGCACGCACCAAAGTGACACAGGCGTCCAAAAATACCCCCAAGCCATAGTGACCAAATATAACCCTTCTGTATTTACAGCACAGTCTATATATATAATCAGCTTTTTTCAGCTGAGGCCAAAACACAGAGGAACAACTCCCAGACTGTGTGTAACTGTGTATTTGTACGTCTATCTTTGTAAGAAGCACTTTGAGTTTTTAACCACTGATGTGACCTGACCTACAAACTGAGGACATTTTGGCCGTCCTCACTTTCAATGAGTGTGTGTGTGTGTGTGTGTGTGCAACCAATCATCATGCAATTCAGACTTCTGTTTAATAGCATGTAGTGAGTGTAGTGGGAGAGAGAAGAAAAGCAAGACAATAAGCCACTACACTGAGTATATTTAAAACCAAATAATTTTTTATTTTTATTTTCATCAACCTTTGAAGGGGGATAACAATGGGGTCACAATTCTGTGAACGACTGCACAAAAGTTTGTATGTTCTGCACAAATGGCAAATAATCTTCTTGAATTATGCATCTCTGAATATGAGGACCACTCATCCCATGTGGCTTCTTTCATTATTTCATTTCCTTCTGAAATGATATGGTCACCATTATAAGGAAATATATGTAAATAAACAAATGCATTTGCTTGACGACATTGATTATATATTGGCTTTTTTTTTTCTTTTTTTTTTTTACATGATCTGCAACTACCAAGCCAATAAGTTTCAGTTTAAGTTCTTCAACAACCTCCTCATTATTGTTTTTGTTTTTGTCCAGTGTGGACATTAAAACAGTAAAGTAGATATGCAAGTACATTTTTATTTTATAGCACTTTCCAGTTAAAAAAACAAACAAACAAACAAAGCAATTAAAAAACACTAACATGCAGGGTGTCGTCCCCCCCCCCCCCCAAAAAAAATTATAACTTTGAAAATAGTGAATCAATTAAAAAATAATTTCAAGGTATGAAAGTATAACTTATAAAACCCCATTGGACATTAGCTCAGTTTTTTTCTCTGTAATTAACTCATTTCCTCTCTATATATAAATACTTTGTGTTTTTTCAGACACAGTCCATGCAGACCAGTTTGGCCTGTGACAAAAACATTTCAAGTGTGATTGTTTGGCTGCTCTAAAGCGCTCGATCACAGATAAAACCATGTCGTCGTTCTCCAACATCATGTCGACATCAAAGTTTGTTTGGTTTTGTGGTGGGTTAGGGTATTTCTGGCCCCTCCCTCTCTTCCTCATCCTTTCTTCCAATCAGACCCCTTTTCCTTTTTCTCATCCCACTTTATCTTTTTTCACCTCCATCCATCTCTCCCTCGCTCTTTTGCCTATCCGCCCTTCCTCCTCCTCCTCATCTTCCTCCTCCTCCTCCTCCTCTCTGCTCTCTCTCTGTCTGTCCTTGAATGAATGCTCTCTGACTAGTGGAACATATGCTGCTGGTTGTTCAATACCCTCCCTCTGAGCGAGGGCGCATCCATGCGTGTGTGTGTGTGTTTGTGTGTGTGTGTGTGTGTGTGTGTGTGTGTGTGTGTTCATTGAAACATATGCCTCCTGTTGCACATCGGCCATCTGTTCCTTGAATGGACTGATGGAGTGCTGCTGTAACCATGGCGATAGGCCATTCAGTCAAATAGCCGTCAAACAACCCCTGGCTCTGTGTATGTATGTGTGTGTGTGTGTGTGTGTGTGTGTTTATGTTTAGGAATCGACTGGCAGAGTGGAGGAATTCCCACATGTTGACGAAATGAGTGTGACCCTACAAGATGACCAGTTTCTTACTCAAATCTACTTTTGTCTCTCATTTCAATTAAATATTTATTCATCCTGTAGCTGTGGAGACACACAAATAAACAATGACCACTTACAAACCAATAAGATGTTTATCTGGGGAAAGAAAAGAGAAAAGGAAAAATATTAAACATATTTATGTAGCCAATTATACTTTTAAAACGTACAATTCACTTGATCTTATCCTAACACTGACCTACTTAAAATAAATAAATAATAATCATTAAAAAAAAATAAAATAATAATAATAATAATATGATCTGCATAATACTTTACTTTAATAATTTAGTTGAATATAATATAGTATAATATATAGATGGGCCTAAAACTTTCATGTGTATTTGAATGTTTCTGGAATTTGCATTTTACTGTATTTTATTGTAATTTAACAAACCTGCTGACTATCATCATAATGATTAAAATTAACTAAACAACTGAATATATTTAGCCTGATGTTAACCATATCCCTTCACATCCAGGTGTTGTTTTTGTGGTCTATTGTACAATACAAAGTTGGAATAAAACATTTTTAACTCTTCACATGAAATAATTGTGACAATGTGATTTATTCTTGGTAGATAATGTGTAACTGGGATTTAGTTTGTAATCATTAAACCTGGTCAAACAGGATTTTTGTTGCATAGAAATGGAATAAAAAGATGAAAAAAGCTAAATTATTACGAAATATATGGATAACCATGTATGTTCACATCCTTAAATCAAGGCTAATATCACAAACGAGTGCTGATTTATTTATCTTGGATTACAATTAATTATTTCACATAATGATAAAATGACTGAAAACTTTCCATCAAGTGTTTCAATTGTTTTTACTTATGTATGGTTATCTATATAATTATGTACATTTTCATCAGTACTTTTGTGCATACATTTTTCATATTTAAAATGTGCATCAGTAAATTTATGTAAAAAAAAAAATATCATTACTATTTCGTATAACACTCTGGTGTATAATATTGTTTGAATGATACTCAATGGAAAAATACATGTGGGAAAAAAGTGTTTCAATGATTATATTTGTTAACGGGTCATATTTATAAATGTAAACTAGTCACACACTGTAAACCTGAATGTTCAGAATAATTAAATATATTCAGTTGTGAATTCTCAAAGTTTCAGAAATAGTACTACTAACTCAAATGTATTAAGTTTACTGTAACATATTCTTCTTTTTAAGTACTTCCAACTAATATTTTTTTAATTAAAGTGAAACATAACTGAAAATATAGATGAGTGGAATTAAGTCATAAAATGCTGAGAATGGTACTGTTCTGTTATTTCTATTGTTTCAAATAAGGATGTTGAAAAAATAATATTAACTGATGTAGTAGATGATGAAATACTCCAAATAACCACTGAAGTTTATCACAACCAAAAAATGTTTAATCACAAAACACAGTCGTTCTATTCAGGGGGTTCGGCTGTGGTTCAGTTGGTAGAGCGGGGTTGCGACCAATGTTCACGTCCCGGCTCTGTCTGTCCACATGTCCAAGTGTCCTTGGATAAAGACACTGTCTCCCAATAGGACTGACTGAACCTTAGAATACTAAGGTAATGAGTAATGTTTTGATTTAAGTATACTTTAATAAACATCTACATGTTAAGTTGTGGAAACTTGTATTTTTTTAAAGTTTCATCAACTTATAAAATAATTGAGGCAATCGATTTCCTTAAAAAAAATTTTTTTAGTTCTGCTAACTTATTTGGGTTTACAGATTATTATTTTAATATGAACTGATGCTGCTTTAACTTTGTTTCATGTTTTATTTTATCTTATCTATGTAGTGAAACACCTCAACTTCACCTCTGACCCTTGTACTCTGTCTTCCTTTGCCTAATCACACAACATGTCTTTCCATTATTAAGATTTTTCATGTTGTCCCCCTGAGGGAAGCCAAGCCCCCCCCCCCCACACACACACACACACACACACACACACACACCCTCCCTAACAGCAGAAAGGCAACAGTGAAAATGAATATTATGTTTCAACTGTCTCTAACCGCTGGTCTATTCATCTCCCCTCCTCACTCAGACCATTCAACAGCCCCACCCTCACACACTGGCCCCACCCACCCACTACACACACACCCTGCTCCACCCAGTGCAGTGGTCTGCTGGCCATATGTCAGCCCATCTCTTTGGAGACACCTCTCCTGGGACCCCTAGTCCTTTTGTATATGTCAATGTGTGTGTGTTTGTTTGTATTCTTATCTTTATGGGGACATTTATATGTTTACACAGTCACACCATGGGGACGTGTGACACTATGGGGACCAAAATTCAGGTCCTCACAAGGGTTAAATATAAAGGTCCCCACTAGTAAAATAGGAATGATTTGGCCCTATAAATATATTCATTTGTTTTATTTTTTTCTGTAAAATACCCATAAAGCATGGAGGAAAACAAGTGCAAAGCAAAATGTGTATTATTCAAATGTTTTAAGATGTATTTACTTTTTTTTTAAGTATTTATTTTCATGTATTTTTAAAGATGTATTTTCATTTTGTATTTTTTAAATGTAATATCATGTATTTATTCATTACATTTTATTTATTTTTTATTTAATTTTCTATTTTTAATTTAAAAAAAATTTCATTTTTATTTTAATTTATTACATTAAAAAAAACATATCTAGGTCCTCATGAGACATTGAAACGAGTGTGTGTGTGTGTGTGTGTTTGCGTTTACCGTCTCCCTTCTCTCTCTCTCGCTCTCCTCTCTCTCTCTCTCTCTCTCTCTCTCTCTCTCTCCTCTCTCTCTCTCTCTCTCTCTCTCTCATCTCTCTCTCTCTCTCATCTCTCTCTCTCTCTCTCTCTCTTTTCTCCTGTGTTAGTCCAGCTGACCACACAACATCTGCGCAGATTCAATATTTTGTCAAAATCTGGCAAAGACAAGGGCTATTTTCTGCTTTGAGTTCCAGACGTAAAAACAGTAGATGTGTTTTAATTTGAACCTGCTGAAACCAGCGGTGGGCCTCTGTGGTTTGTTTGCCTGCCGGGAAGCGGTGACATTGATTTCCTCAGACATCACAGTAAACGCAAAATTAAAGTTTCAGCACGTTGTCATAGTGGCGTCAACGTATGTGATGGTCTATACGTTAACAGAACAATACAACAACATGACTGAATGGGAAAATGCATCCTAAATAATCCTAAAGCTACGGTACATGCTCGTCTGGGAATAATAATTTAGATGAACTTTGATCATTGCAGAAAATGATGGAGGCTTACTTTATAAATACAAGTAAATCCTAATGAGGTTTAACCCTCCTCTTATGTTATGGGTCAAATCTGACCCGTTTTAAAGTTTTAACATTTTGGAGAAGTAGTTAACATATTTTTTTTTTCAGTATAAAACTTCTTTTTCTGCCTTAATGAGTGAAATCAATCATCAATCAATGTTTCAGAAGTGGTGATGTGTGAGTTTTTAGAATTAATCAATTAACAAACATGGACATTTTAACAACATTAAATCTAACTCAGTCTTATTACTTTTTTCTGGACCAGTTTAAGTCTTTCTTTCTTCATCTTTAGCAGCAGAAGACCCGGTGACTCAATTAAATCACATGTTTCAGATCAAACTAGAAAATTTGTCCAAAAAAATCTGAATCTTTCTAAGTAAATTTTTATAATTTCTACTCAAAATCAGTTTATCATTTATACATATGCATCATAACTTATAGGTCACAGTGGATCTATAAATACACTTGCCAGCCTCAAAAACTCTCACATGTAATATTTAACTGCCTTCGGTTTTAACTACAGGAGACATTTAACTTTGTTGCCACATAATGCTTATGTAGTGTCACAATAAGGTTTTTTGTTTTGTTTTGTTTTGTTTTTTCCATCCCTAGTTATATTATTATTTTTTTATTATTGATGATGATGACGATGATCAGACCCCTGCATTAACTCTTCATCATCCCAAATTAGAGTCTGGACTTTTTGAAGACATATTTTTGTGTGTAAATAATGTCTCATGTTCTGTGTAGTATTCTGTCCCAAGCCTGATGACTTGTCTGTTAAACATTACAGACATGAGAGGACACTTACTGCTGCAGTTAGATTAAATAAGTTGTTCCAGCTGAAACATACGCATGGAAGGATCTGAACTATCAGCTCAGTTAACTCCAGGGTCAGTGTCCTATAATCAGGAGATGCAGAGGGTGGTGAGAACAGCAGAGAGGGTGATAGGAACCGGGTTGCCCTCTCTGTCTGACATCCACGCTGGCAGCTCCATCTCCAGAGACCCCCCACACCCTGGACAAAAACTGTTTATTCCCCCTCCCCTCTGGAAGGACATATAGAGTGCTGGGGGCACGGACCAATAGGCTGCTACATAGCTTTTACTCACAGGTGGTTAAAAGTGCAACACCTCCTTTTAATGTATTTTCATGCACTTTAGCCCTTTAGCACCTTTTACATACAATAGCACTTTTTAACCATACAGTAGTACTTTTTAACCATACAGTAGTACTTTTTAACCATACAGTAGTACTTTTTAAGTATTTATAAACAGGAAAACATTTTAACAGGACGTATTTTAGCCATGGTGTGTGTATTTGCTTTTATCCCTGTTACTAAATGTTGTTGTTTTTATATGTGACCCGCCACCCACGAAACCAGGCATAAGTCGCGCTGAGTCGTTCAGAGCTACAGCCAAATTTAGGCTGGAAGGTGATTTCTTATTTGTGTTTACACCTTATCAAAAAACGGTACCGTAACACCTCTATGTTCACTTCCTGTGGTCATTACATTGAAATCGAGTCAATAAAGGTGGTTATTGAGTCAATTATTTAAGCGGTGACAAAAGTTTAAGGATTGCGGAGCCAAGACAAAGACGACTTCCACCTCTTTTCACCGAACAAAACGATCTCCGTTCCGTGGGTAAACACCCAAGTGTTTGGTACGAGGTAAAAGCTTATATTGAATGTTCTGTCCAATGGTGTAAGCCAAATGATTATAATACGTCACACTTCTGTCCTATTATTATAATATATAAAACTTCTGTGACATGTCCATCAGAGTGTCCTTTAACATCTGTGAATATTTTTTGTCAATCGGATACAAATTATTATGCGTTGCTAAGGACTTCCTACCCCAAAACAGTCCAAAACTTTAACGGACAATATCTAAAAATATGCAAATTGCATAATAGGTCCAACTGTGGATATTAAAATGACCATAACTTTGGTTCTACTTATGATAGAAACATAATTTTTTCACCATCTTAAACCTTAGTTTCCACTCTACCAATCTACACATATAACTCAGTTTTGATTTCCAGACACTTATGCCTGGTTTCGTGGTGGTGGGTCACATATTGTTTTTATTTTGTTTTTATATTGTTTTTATTTTGTTTTTATATTGTTTTTATTTTGTTTTTATATTGTTTTTATTTTGTTTTTATATTGTTTTTATATGGTGCTGATGTAGAGGGATGTCAAATTAAATTTCATTGTGTCTGCAATGACAATAAGTCTATACTATACTATACTATACCATACTATACTATACAATACTACACTATACAATACTACACTATACCATACTATACTATACTACACTACACTATACAATACTACACTATACCATACTATACTATACTACACTACACTATACGATACTACACTACACTATACTATACTATACTATACCATACTATACTATACTACACTACACTATACAATACTACACTATACTATACCATACGATACTATACTATACTACTCTACACTACACTATACGATACTATACTGTACTATACGATACTACACTACACTATACTATACTACACTATTCTATACTATACTACACTACTCTACACTACACGATACTATACGATACTACACTACACTATACTATACTATACTATACTATACTATACTATACTATACTATACTATACTACACTACACTATACTATACTATACCATACTATACTATACCATACTACACTATACAATACTACACTATACCATACTATACTATACTACACTACACTATACGATACTACACTACACTATACTATACTATACTATACCATACTATACTATACTACACTACACTATACAATACTACACTATACTATACCATACGATACTATACTATACTACTCTACACTACACTATACGATACTATACTGTACTATACGATACTACACTACACTATACTATACTACACTATTCTATACTATACTACACTACTCTACACTACACGATACTATACGATACTACACTACACTATACTATACTATACTATACTATACTATACTATACTATACTATACTATACTATACTATACTACACTACACTATACTATACTATACCATACTATACTATACTACACTACACTATACAATACTACACTATACTATACCATACGATACTATACTATACTACTCTACACTACACTATACGATACTATACTGTACTATATGATACTACACTACACTATACTATACTATACTATTCTATACTATACTACACTACACTACACTACTCTACACTACACGATACGATACGATACTATACGATACTACACTACACTACACTATACTATACTATACTATACTATACTACACTATACTACACTATACTACACTATACTATACTATACTATACTATACTATACTATACTATACTACACTACACTACACTATACTATCAAAACCAAAGGTGGTGCAGTGAACTATTCAATAACGATGGAGAACTCAGTCATATTAATGAAATAACCATGACAGCTTTAAACATGTTGCCAGGTAAATTCTCATCTGGAGATGTTCACTGTGGTTAGAAAAACACTGATCACTATCTCATCACAACAAAAACGGATCAAATCTAGTGTCCGGTTTATTTGGCAGACTGAGGCTTATTCTAAATGGTGTTGTTCTGTGTCAACGTCCAAATTATGATCTGGGTTTAATGTCAACCACCTACATTCTTTCCTATTTTTCTGCCTCTCACCACTGTCTCCACTATCTCATATGGCAGACATGCCTTAAATATACTATTACATTTCCCTAAAGTGATGCTTGTTCTCATCTGTGTTAATGGTGATTGATTATCACTTTGAAGAACTACTTGTATTTTTTCTGGTGCCACAACAAAAGAGTTCATTGTGTCCTGGTTTTTGTAGCTTATTTTTTGTAATTTACAGTATTTTGCATCCATCAGCAGTAAATCAAAACCAACATGAAATGTGTTGCATGTATATCTGTTTAGAGTAACTGCTTTATGGTTGTTTTACCAAATAAGTGATTATTACAGTATTGATCAGTCAAAGCAGCGTTATATACGTTTAATGAATTCTGTTATTTTTCTATGTGCACATTTTGCAGTAAATGTTTCGGTTGCAAATTCTTCCGTTATCCGACAATTTTTTGCTACGTTTTTTTCAGACAAAACCACACATGCCAAGTGAGGACACTGGAGGAAAAGTCATGAGAAAGTCTATCTGCATCTGTACTTAATACTGCCTGAGTCTATCCAGAACATGATGAGATATCGCTTTTAAAAGACATCGTTATGTGAACATTAAATATTTAAAATGACAGAAAAAGGTACGAAAGGCAGCATAGACTAAACTTATTAACATTTGTTAATATTTAACATTTATTTCACACACTTACACTTGTACACACAAGCTTTTTGCAAAGACTCTTGTATTACATACAGTCCTGTGCCCATCCCCCAAAATCCAATCTGTATTTGTCTTCCTGAATTTTCTTTTGATTACAGTGAAAAAAAATCCCATCATGTCCCCACATGTTCTGTTTGTATAATTTATATCTATCTATCTATCTATCTATCTATCTATCTATCTATCTATCTATCTATCTATCTATCTATCTATCTATCTATCTATCTATCTATCTATCTATCTATCTATCTATCTATTCCCTCCTCCTCCCTCCCTTCCTTCCTTCCTCTCTCTCTCTCTCTCTCTCTCTCTCCCTCCCTCCCTTCCTTCCTTCCTTCCTTCCTTCCTTCCTTCCTCCCTCTCTCTCTCCTTCCCTCCCTTCCTTCCTTCCTTCCTCTCTCTCTCTCTCTCTCTCTCTCTCCTTCCCTCCCTCCTTCCTTCCTCCCTCTCTCTCTCCTTCCCTCCCTTCCTTCCTTCCTTCCTCTCTCTCTCTCTCTCTCTCTCTCCTTCCCTCCCTCCCTTCCTTCCTTCCTCTCTCTCTCTCTCTCTCTCTCTCTCTCTCTCTCTCTCCCTCCCTCCCTCCCTCCCTCCCTCCCTCCCTCCCTCCCTTCCTTCCTTCCTTCCTTCCTTCCTTCCTTCCTTCCTCCCTCTCTCTCTCCTTCCCTCCCTTCCTTCCTTCCTTCCTCTCTCTCTCTCTCTCTCTCTCTCCTTCCCTCCCTCCCTTCCTTCCTTCCCTCTCTCTCTCTCTCTCTCTCCTCTCCCTCTCTCTCTCTCTCTCTCTCTCTCTCTCTCTCTCTCCCTTCCTTCCTTCCTTCCTCCCTCTCTCTCTCTCTCTCTCCTTTCCTCCCTTCCTCTCTCTCTCCCTCCCTCCCTCCCTCAGCAGGTTCACTTTCATCCTCAGCCTGATTCTGTAGTAACTGTTCATAAACTTATCTTCATTGACAGATTCAGAGAAACTTTAAAGCATGACATGATGAACAAAACACACTGTATATCTGTGTAATACTATGCAACAACAATTGAATCATAGAACATATTCAGCCAGCTCAGCATTATTGACCACAGTATTGTCAACTAGTTATGGTTAACCAAGATGTCTTTGTGCATTCTGTACATAAACATGGGAACTATAGCTGTGTACACATCTGGTTGTGTTCGTGAGTGTTTCAGCTGCTGACTCTTGTAGCCCCAGACCACTTTCTGTTGTTTATTTCTTTCTTTGTTTGTCTTTTTTCAGATCTGACAGTGGAGTTCTTCTTTTTGTATTAAGCTGATCTGTGCAGGCGTTTGTTATGTAGATGTACAGTCTTGCTGAATGTGCAGAGGCATTATTCTATGTTGTCTTTATCTTTCTCTCTCACCTAAACACACACGTATATAGTGGTGGACTCGTGTCTTTCTCCATTATGTCAGCATAACAATGTTTTATTACAGGTAACAGCATTAACAATTCAATTTTTAAAAAGAATTATTATAATAAAAATGTAATTAGTTTGAGTTACTGAGGAGAATATGGGTAGTTAAATTGAATTTTATCATCAAAATGTTGCTTATTATCAGAGATTTATTTTCAAATATATAGTTTTTAGCCTATTTCTAGGTCTATAATGTCACATTTGTAGATGTTTGCATGGGGTTGGACTTGTCAGATTCAATCATTTAGAAAAATGAACAAAAGTAGAGAAGTTAATAAAAGTTAAACACAGTTTTAAGTGCTTAAAGTTGCTCTTTTGGGCGTATCCATGTTACTTAGGTGCCTTTCATTAATTTATCTGTCCATCTTTTGCCCAAAAGAGTCTGGACCTCATCGACCGTATGACAAATACAATAAAAAGCATTTCAGTGAGACTTTGTGACTGGAAATGACCAAGTCTTATTTTAAAATATTACATTTTCTTTGAGATTTGGTGGAAATACAAACCACACAGATTAAAAGGAAGTGTTTTAGCCAGGTAACAACATTCCTGGGAATAAAAGTTCCTGGTAATTTTAGTGGAAGAGGGGCTATTGAGAATTTTTGGGATTAGTTTGAGAAGACTTTACCCATCTGATGTTACATTATCATTACACCATGTTTATGCAGTGTGTCACTATTAATGTCACAACAGTTATTGTGACATTCCATAAACATTGTGTCGTATGGTTTATATCACAGTGGATGCATCTGGTTCATTCCATGCAGAGAGGATTAATATTAATCTATACTGAGGTCAAAGTGCAATGAATACTGATATTACTGTTGTGATTGGAGTTGGTTTGCAAATATTCAGACATGGGATTGTGGAATAAACTCCCTGTGAGTCAAAAACTATTTAAGGCTGAATAACATAAAAAAAATTAAAAATTAGTTGATCTTGAACCTCTTTTTCGGAGTTAAAATTGCACTCCTCAGGTGTTTAAATTTGAATCTAATAGAGTATATGTAACATTAACATTAACTCATATTTAGTGTTAAGAGGAACAAATATTAATATTATGTATTAAATTCAACCCTTTGTTAAACTCATATTATTATTATTATTATTATCATCATCATCATCATCATCATCATCATCATAATTTATAATACATTCAATAATATGCTGTGGCATGGGTGGTGTTTTTGAAGATCGTTATCTTAGTGTAATGTATCGGCCCTGTTCACACTTATGTTTTAACAATAACTGGAAACATCATCATTACATTCACTATCCTATTACATTCACTTATCGTGCTGTATTTTTTATTTATTTTTTAAATGAGCACAAAACAGCCAATAAACACCAGGTGCACACATGACAATGGCCTGGATCAGAGTCTCATATTTGTCCACTTTTATCTGCAGTGTCAATGCAGCCAAAATACACTTTAACTTTAAGAAAAAGATGAGATGGTGAACCCACTATCTTCCACTATTGACTGATTTCCAGAGCCAACTTTTACTCATCAGACCTGCCCTCTGGAATCAAAGGTGTGGTGACGCAGTGCAGAATATGGAGGCACTGGCATGAGTTCTGCCCCAGGACAGTTACATACTATAAAGGACTGTGAACTGCACCACAGTCACTAATTAGAAGTATTTCCTTCACTGTACTGAAGTCATTTTTGTAGGTATCTGTACTTTACTTGAGTATTTATTTTTCTCGTAACTTTTTACTTTTACTCTCTACATTTTTATATAAATATCTGTACTTTATAGTCTTTACATTCTTAGAATAGACTTATTTACTTTTTCAAACTAGACAAATGTGACAGGATGAAAAATAAGTGTAAATCAGAAATTGTGACTATATCATAATTTTGACTTTTTATTTCATAATTGACTAATTTAATAATTTAGATTTTTTTTCATAATTTTTAGTTTTTAATCTCATAATTCAGAATTTTTTTACTAAAATGTTGTCATTTTAATCTGATCATTTTGACTTTATCTTCATCTCATGATTAAATTTTAAAAATATATATAAATATGATTTTTTTCTCTCCTGTTTATGACTTTTTAATTTTTCCTACATTTTCTGTCCATACCCACCAAACTGAGTACAATGACCCAATAAATAAACTCACTTTTAATCACTTTATTTTTGTGTTAATGTTCCTGATTAATAAGTATTATTTCATCCATAGCAAAAAAAAAGCTATTTTACTTTTTACTTTATTACAATTGAGAAGTTGTACTTTTTTACTTTTACTTCAGTAAAGGAGTTGAATCAGTACTTCTACTTTTACCAGAGTATTTTTTCACACCAGTAGCTGTACTTCTACTTAAGCACAGAATATGAATACTTTGAACACCTCTACTTTAATATCTGTCTGTCTGACAGTGAGAAGTGAAATTTCAATTCCTTCCTTTGTATGACCAGTACATGTGAAGAAATTGACGATAAAATTGATGTTAACCTTTGACCCTTCAGTCATTGGACGACCTGTTCTACCAACTGAACCACAGCCGCCCATGAATAAAATGTTTTGTGATTGTAATTTTTTGGGTTTGATAGATGTTGGTGGTTATTTGGAGTGTTCTGAAGTTGTATTTAATCATCTACTACATCAGTTAAGTTTATTTTTTTCAATCATCCTTATTTGAAACAATAGAAAGAACAAAACAATATAATTCTCAGTATTTAACGACTTAATTCCACTCAGTTGAACCTCATCTATGTTTTCAGTTATGTTCACATATGTCTGCAATATTCCCCTTAATAAAAAAATATATTAGTTGGAACTAATTAAAAAGAAGAATATGTTACAGCAACTTAATACATTTGAGTTAGTAATACTATTACTGAAACTTTGAGTATTCACCACTGAATATATTTAATTATTGTAAACATTCGGGTTCACAGTGTGGGGCTGCAGGGTTCCATACAGTGTTCGTGCAGATACATAAATACATTGACGCAGTGACAAGTACCATCTGCAATTTCTTAGTTTTCATCCTAATGAAAAAAAAAAAGAAGAAAAAACACATGCATTGTTTTGTGTCTTGTCATGAGATCTTCACACATGTCTGTGGGTTTCTGCTCCCACAGTTTAATCCCACTGTAAAATGGACGTCCATGAGTGTGGTAGAAAATATGTCATGGGAAAAGTTAAAAAATCTGTAGAAAATATTTGTCATTAAATAGTTTATATGATTTGTAACACTGAAAAGAAAAACCAAACAAGCGTCCTGTATCTTCCTCCTCCTGTTTCACTAATGGAATATAGAACTGAAAGTATATTTGAGCGCAGACATGTGCAATAGTCACACCACAGGTCCTACAATTATTGTTTTTTTTTAACTTATTTATTTAATGTAATTTATTTTTTTGTATGTATTTTTCTTTCTTATTAATTAATTAATTTTTATTTTGTTTTGTTTGTATTATTATTTATTTATTTTAATTATTTCAGCTACAAAAAGCATAATACTGGAACGTAACTAATCTGTTTGATCATTTGAGTTGGCGCTACACAGCTGTTCTTTACTCCTCAGTAAATTCAGATTCAGATTCAGATTCAGATTCAGATTCAGATGTCTGTATTTATCCCCTAGGGGCAATTCGGTTTGCAGACAATTGGTCGCAGCAACATTAAAAAAACACACATTCCACACTTTGTCTAGTATCTGTCAGTATTCAAATAAAGCCTAGCGATAAATAAATAAATACAAAATACAACAGGATCATTAAATATATAAGTACATTTTAAAAACAGAGAAAAAGATCAGACATGTATATAAAAAATATAAAAACATGTTGTTTACCTTACCCTACATATTAACACTAACACTAGCCTGATAACAGATGGAATAAAAGAAGTTGGAAAGTGATTTGTTTCTTTCTGGGAACAAGATAACGCTCTATATTACGTTGTCTGGGTGTACAATAATGGCCTTGTGGAGCACCTGCCTGCTCCACATACAGTATAAATTGGTTGTGGGTACACCCATGACCCTGGTTCAAGTTCTTGTAATGCAGGACAAGCTGTTTTTATTTTTGACTGACAGTCCATAAAACCAAGATATAAAAGAAAAGGTTAAAAGACGCTCAATAAAGTAGTAGGGTTAAAAAAAATAATCATAAAATGGAATGTTTAGCTAACTCTGCTCTCATTTGTTTTGTAATAATGAATAAAGAAATGAGGTCATGGCATTTTGTACTTTTCTTGTAATTTTATTTCTTATTTATTGAATCAGTTTATCTTGTACTTTTGTAATTTCATAATTTTGTGCAATGGAATTATAATGTTGTTTTTTTTTTTTTATTTCACCCCGTCTTAAAATTGTACTTACATTTTTAATCAATGTGAAGCACTTTGGGCTACAGTGTTATTATTATTATTATTATTATTATTATTATTATTATTATTATTATTATTATTATTATTATTATTATTATTATTATTATTATTATTATTATTATTATTATTATTATTATTATTATTAATAATAATAATATTATTATTATTATTATTATTATTATTATTATTATTATTATTATTATTATTATTATTATTATTATTATTATTATTATTATTATTATTATTATTATTATTATTATTATTATTATTGTTGTTGTTGTTGTTGTTGTTGTTGTTGTTGTTGTTGTTGCTATTATGATGATTATTATTATTAGCATTATTATTATTATTGTTGTTGTTGTTGTTGCTATTATGATGATTATTATTATTAGCATTATTATTAGCATTATTATTATTATATTTAGTTTTAGCCTAAGTGTCTTGGGATCAGAGGAACAACACATGTGTTTAGTTTTTCTGTGGATTCACCCTTTAAATAGATGATCACTTGTGTGCTGGTGCAGTTCCCCCCGCTGCTTCAGTTTCACTTCTGAATGACATTCCTTCACTAATAAATGAATCATGATGCTTCCACTCAGGTCTTGGTTTCTTTCTTCCTTTTCTCTGCATCTCATTCATGTTCTTCTCAGTAACGCTTTAACCTTCCACAGATGAGCTTCTGCTGTGACTTCCTCTGAAGTGCTGCCAGGTCACATGCTTGACAGCCAGGTTAACAAGCAGGCAGGTTCAGGAGGTAGTGATAGGGCGGTCAGGGTCAAAGGTCAGGATAACAGGGAAATCCCAGAGCTCGATGCATGTCCAGCGATTCTCCAGTGGGATGGTTATTATTTCAGAAAACTGCTTTGATCGTCCATGAACAGGTGAAACAAAACTGTCTGCTGCTTTTCCTTAACTCCATTTATTTTTCATAATCTCTGTCATGGGATTATTTATGCATCGACATATTTTTGACTATAGTGTGCATTTGTACTGTGAGTGAAATTTTGTATTTATTCAAAATGTGTTGTAAAGTAAAGTCTATACTGACATTAATACAGTTTATATTTGTGGATTGTTTTGTGATTCATCATCATTAACTTTTATTTATATTTATAATGATACTGATGCATCACACAAACAGTAAATAATAATGTGAGAATACTGTCAAATTAATAAAAGATTAGATAATATTACACATCTTTTTGTTTTGACTGACAAATTATTTTTTCTGCTACATTTAACTTTTAGTGTTTATTACATCATCTTCTGTGTTTTGCTTCTTTTTTTTTTTTTAAAGGATAACAGGTACTTCTTGTATTTAATATACTGATGGTAGATGTTCAAACACTGAGGAAATTTAAGGTTTTTAAATCAAGACAAAGTCAAATGAATAAACAGTGGGTTTTTGTGTCTGTATATAACACCTGCTGTTATATTATTCAGTTCACTGATGATATTTAAAACCAAATTAAACACATTTTTATTGTCATCAGCCTTTGAAGGGAGATAAAAATGGGGTCACAAATCTGTCACCCTATTCTTTATTCTTTAGATTTTGTGTCTAATCAAATCTTAATGTATTTCTTAATACTTTTGTAATTTTATAATGTTGCACAATCAAACGTTAATGTATTTCACCCTTGTCTTAAAATTGTATTTTAATTTTTAATGAATGTGAAGAACTTTGAGCTACAGTTTTTGTATGAAAGGTGCTATATAAATAAAGTTTATTATTATTATTATTATTATTATTATTATTATTATTATTATTATTATTATTATTATTATTATTATTAGTAGTAGTAGTAGTAGTAGTAGTAGTAGTAGTAGTAGTAGTAGTAGTAGTAGTAGTAGTAGTAGGATTATTATTATTATTATTATTATTATCATTATCATTATCATTATCATTATCATTATCATTATCATTATTATCATTGTCATTGTCATTATTATTATTTGCACTACCTTTTACCATTATTATTATCATTATTATTATCATTGTCATTATCATTATTATTATCATTATCATTGTCATTATCATTATAGTTATCATTATCATTTTTATTATCATTATCATTACCATTATCATTATAATTATCATTGTCATCATTATTATTATCATTATCATTGTCATTATCATTATCATTATCATTTTTATTATCATTACCATTATCATTATCATTGTCATTATCATTATCATTATAGTTATCATTATCATTATCATTTTTATTATCATTATCATAATCATTGTCATTATCATTATAATTACCATTATCATTATCATTATTATCATTATCATTACCATTATCATTATCATTTTTATTATCATTATCATTACCATTGTCATTATCATTGTCATTATCATTATAGTTATCATTATCATTATCATTTTTATTATCATTTTCATTACCATTATGATTATCATTGTCATTATAGTTATCATTATCATTATCATTTTATTATCATTATCATAATCATTGCCATTATCATTATAATTACCATTACCATTATCATTATTATCATTATCATTATCATTACCATTATTATTATCATTATCATTATCATTATCATTATTATCATTGTCATTATTATTATTATTTGCACTACCTTTTATCATTATTACTACTACTGTCCAAGTACTGCCTGTCAACTGCACTTGCACTAAAACCTTTTTTCAGCTCATACTGTCATACTAGTGTCATGTCTGGTTAGTTTAGCAGCACTAGGTAAAAGTAGTCTTATTTATTTACTCTAACTTAGTGTAGGATTTGTCTTATTGTCTTTTTGTCTATTTTCATGGTAACTTCACTGTTGCCTGTGATAATGTACAGGAGAGTTAGAAACATCATTTCCATTCCTTTGTTTGTCAAGTACATGTGAAGAAATTGACAATAAAACTGACTTTGACTTTTTCAATAAAATATATTAACTGTCTGTACAAACAGCCATCTACAACCACTGTCATTTATTAAAGTACAGAAGTGTTTCTTTGTTAATATCTTGTAGATGATGATGGTGTTTCTACATTCACTGTCGAATCTTTTAATATTCAAATGGGACAAATCTGAAGCCACTGAAAAACTGTGGACAGAGTTTTCAGAAAACTGAGGTTCCAAAAGCAGCACAACACTGAATATACACACGAAAAATACCATAATAAACAGAGAAATAAAAAAAAAAAAAAACTAATATAATAATAACATATAATATAACAATAATATAATAACATACCTATAAAAATGACAAAAGTAGTAGAAAAAAGTAACTTATTATGTTACAATGTGCACTAATTATTATTATATATATTATATTATTATATTATATTAAAATATATAATAATTACACTGTGCAATATACTTCTGTGTAATATCACCTGGACATAGGATGTTTAAGGACTGTTGTGTTTTATTCCTATGTATTACCTGCAACATTTTATATTTTTATTCCATGTACGACACAAAATCACTTTCATGTCACTAAGCACAACCACAATTAATCCATATATATATATATATATATATATATATATATATATATATATATATATATATAAGGTGCTCTGGATTATAAATTAAAGGCTTTTAAGTGTACCTTATAGTAAAATACTATAAATGCAGCTACGTTGAACAAAAAAGAAGTGCTGCAGACGTGAGTGGAAAAAGGATGAGCAGGAAGACAATGAATAGAGTAAGAGCATCTTCACAGAGTTGATGTAAAACAGAGTAAAATCAAAAAGCTGTCAAAACATTATAATAATATATTGGAAGTGGCAGTGATCTTTGCTAAACGGGACGTGCAGTTGTGTGACCACACCGAGGGTTCAAATGCAGACATCCTCTCCCTCATTTTTAACTGTGATCAAAGAGTTTCCAGTCGAGCATTTACAGCCATGACTGTGATTTACACGGAGGAAGACGCCACCACGGTGTGACACGTTTTATTAGGTCAGTTAAACCATTGCTTTTCCATCCTTTCACTGAAAACCAAGTATTTTCAAAGTAACGCTGTGATTTTGGGAGCAACTGTGAAGACTTTTAATGAAGAGATGTGCGTCATGTTTTTCTGTTTGGTTTCGCTGACTGGGGTCATTCACTTTCAGGTCATTTATGGGGTCTGCTGCTGAGTGGGCTGACACTGAAAACACAGCGTTGGCGTCATAAAAACACAAACAACAGAGGAACCCATATCCAGAGGAATGTGTGAGGAATGGTTCATCTGGATTCAACAGATTTGCATCAGATAAATACTTAGAACTTCTTTTCTGTGACGACTAAACTATATATATATACTATACATACTGTGCATACTATAATATAATATAATATAATATAATATTATAGCATTATGAACTACTTATTATTAATATTGATTTAGTTATTACCTTCCTACTTGTCTCTACTAGTACTTTTATTCTGTATATATATATATATATATATATATATATATATATATATATATATATATATATATATATATATATATATATATATATATATATATATATATATAGTTTATCATATGTATGGAGTCTTATGGGACACCCTGTATAGATGTTTTAGTCCACTTCCTCACTTCCTATTCATTTACATTTTTATAACATGACAGTGCAGCTTTAACCAGGCATTGAAATGTGAAATCTCTTCCTCTTTGAAGAATATATATATATATATATATATATATATATATATATATATATATATATATATATATATATATATATATATATATATATATATATATATATATATATATATATATATACACATTTCAATTTATTTTTACTAAGTTAAGTTATTATTTTGTAAATGTTTATTAGTTTTTGTTAATTTTGTTCCTTATTTTGTTTTATATTTCTACATTTAATATCGTATTTTATTAATTTTCTTCAGTTTTGTGTCTTATTTTGTTCATGATACTTATTATTTTGTCTATTTTATTTAAAAAAATTTTTTTATTAATTTTGACTAGAACTGTTAACGTCTCAGGAGTTAAAGGGTAACTCAGCTGTGGAAATGGGTTAATGATGGAAAAAAAGGTGGGTTCACTATTTCACCTTTTTCTGGGATCTCTGTGTGAAAGTGTTTTGTGTGAAAGTGACAACACACATCAGCCTCTCTGTGTGCCAGTGGGGCAACAGCTCCTTAAAAGAGCTCATTACTCATCAGCAGGTACATGTCACCTCATTCTGCTCTTTGTTAAGCACAGACACTTCCCTTTAGCATGAAACTGGCAAACACACACCCGCTGGTTCCCAGTGTATCGACCAACAGAGTGAAAAGTGTAATGTTTGATGTTCCACAAATGTCAAAAATACAACACATGACGTGATGCTGTGTTTATTTTTCCACAGGGGTCATAGTTCAGCAGTCGAAGGATGACCTTTCCCCTCCAACTGTTGGTATTTTGGTATTTTAGTATTTGTTACATACAGTAAATTAAATAAAGGTGGGAGAAAAACACAAAAGTGTGTTTGTCATTTTTCTATTTTAATTGTGTATCTGTGACGATGATTTATCTGGATTCTTTTGACGAACAATCTGAAAATGTCAAAGTTTCAACCTATTACTGTACATTTTACTTATTTATTTATTGGAATTGTATGTTGTGTGTGTTTTTAATGGTTCTCTGCTGTATAATAAATTGCCCTGCATGGGGATAATAAAGTTTTCTAAGTCATAGTTTGTGAAAAGTGTCCACGATACAAAAAAAGCAGAGCATGTATAAGATGATGATGATGATGATGATGATGATGATGAAGGTGCAGCAAGAAAAAAAATAGGAAAGACTATAGAAGCATCTATAGTGAGTCTGTGTTAAAAGGAACAAGATGTGTTTTCATGTATTGTCTACTCTGTCAGTTTCCATTGTTTCATATTTTATTTTATTTTATTTTATTTTATTTTATTTTATTTTATTTTATTTTATTTTATTTTATTTTATTTTATTTTATTTTATCTTTTGTTTCTGTTACCTACACTGTCTTCTGCTGTAGCACTTTGAGGTTTTTATCTAAAAATGTAAAGTGCTTTATAAATAAAATGTATGATTATTATGTTTTTATTTATTTATTTATTTATTTATTTATTTATTTATTTATTTGCCTTACATACTCTCCTGATATTCATGTGTTTACTATGTTATAGCTCAATAGTCATTTGTGTCATATCTATATTTATGGATAATAACACAACACTATCTGTTGTATTGGACAGTAGTTTCATTCTTTAATAATGAACTTCTATTAAAAATACAACATGAAGACTTTTTTAAAGATCCTCCGAGGTAAGCATTAGTTTCACATGTCATTAAATCTGGGAGGACTGGCCCAAAGACATTTGGGAGTATGTTATTCTGCTTATCTAAATTATTTATCCTATTCAGCCATTTATCATGGATGGTTATACAAGTCTGTTAATGGAATCCCAGCATTCAGAATATGTCATTATATCATTAAGTATCCTTTTTAATGCCAGAAAAATTCACATTACTCTTGAAAATAACATCAAATATAACCCATGTTTGTTTTTGATTGTCTTCCAGATTTAATGCATTGACATCACAGCTTGCACAATGGTTTTTGCAGTCATGAACACTTAAAAGTTGACAGTTTTAACATGAATTCTTCAAAGAGGAAGAGATTTCACATTTCAATGCCTGGTTAAAGCTGCACTGTCATGTTATAAAAATGTAAATGAATAGGAAGTGAGGAAGTGGATTAAAATATCTATACAGGGTGTCCCATAAGACTCCATACATATGATAAACTATATATATATATATATATATATATATATATATATATATATATATATATATATATATATGAAGATATCCATGGTGTAAAAAGGATTTCAATTCAGTTTCTACATACAGAATAATTAGATCTCAATTGAGGTAGACCAGTAAAATATTCAATTCAATTCTTTATTTATTTTTGTCAGACACAAATACATGATCCATATCAGAGCCTACAAAAGAGAATATACGATCATAATTACCTGAACAAAAATCACCTGAACAAAAATGAACCACCTGAAATATCTGAATAGAAGTGTAATTTTACAAACTTTCTGCCTGTTACTAAATGTTTTGTGTATATTGTAATTAAAATGTCAGTTGAAATGTCAAACTGATAAGACTGAGGCAGAAAATTGTTAAAATTGCAGTTGTTTTTCTTGAACATGTGTCAAGTTGTTGATGTTATTCACATTTTGAGGGAAACATTATAGATATAAAAATGATCATAATGTAATTTTCATTGCTTTTTATTCAAATACACCCTTTGGGTTATCTGAAATATAAAGAAATACATGTTAGAACCATACATTTATGGAATATATTATGTCTCCTTCGTATGGAGGCTTATGGGACAGCCTGTAAATCAGATGGAAAATAAATAAATGAATAAATAAAAAAGGTTGGTAATCTTCTAAATTAAACCTTATGTGTGTAAAACCTACAGCCAAGGTTTGTGTGGACGTTTGCATGTTCTAGAAGTTAAGTTAGGATCATGGGATCATCTCCCACTATCAATGAGGTGTGACTTCTCACGCCCACCCCCCACCCCCCCTGACACCAGCCCAGGTGTCAAAGCCCCCACTGAGGTGACACTTATCACTGGTCTGGGAAAGAGCTGCTCTACAACACTGACATGCACACACACACACACACACACACACACACACACATACAAATACAAGAGCACATCCCAAATGTGTCTCCTTCTCACCAGATATTAGGCTAATCAGTGCATTGCCATGACAACGCCAGGGTAACCACGAGGCCTTCGTGGAACCAGATTTCAGTCCTTTTAAAACTCTGTGTGTTATAAAATAAAATAAAATAAAATAAAATAAAATAAAATAAAATAAAATAAAATAAAATAAAATAAAATAAAATAAAATAAAGTAAAGTAAAATAAAGTAGAATAGAATAGAATAGAATAGAAGCACTTTATTGATCCCACAATAGGTAAATTTCTTTGTAACAAGAACATTCACATATGTAAAATAAAGTAGGTAAGGTGTTATGTTTTATTAAAGTGTAAAATAACAGATATAGTGCAGAGTAAAGGAGTAAAGAATGTAATAACATTATTATTTATTCTTTACAGAAAGTGCAGAGGAAGGATTTTCTGAATCTGTGTGTGTGTGTTTGGTACTACAGTACCAGTAAATGATCAGTTTTATCTGGTTCATAGTTTACTCAGCATGTTTGACCCACAAACATAGACACATTCAGACACATTTATCTGCAGCTACCTGACTACTGTCTGTTTTTAGGCTGTGTATCTCACTGTGTTCTCCCTCCTCCTTTCCTCTGCAGATAAATATGTCACTCATACTGCAGGGTGTGTGTGTGCTAGTATTCCTATCTTTATGAGGACTGTGATATGTTTACAGTCACACCATGGGGACCTCTGACGCTACTGGGACAAAAATTCAAGTCCCCACGAGGGTTACATATAGGTAAATGCCCCCACTAGTAAAATAGAAATGATGTGGCACTTTAAATCCTTTTTTTCTGGACGTCGGCATAAAGCATAGGGAAAACAGATGCAAAGTGAAACATATATTTTTTAAAGATTTGAATTTGTATTTATTTTTTTATTTTCATGTATTTTTTAATCACTTTTAAAAAAAAATATGATTATTTTATTATTATTTATTTTTTATTTATTCATTCTTTTTTAAATTCAATTTTGTTTTACATTTTAAATAAATTATTATTATTTATTTTATCTTATTTTATTTTAAAAAGTCTTTACACTCGTTACCCAATGATTACTTGAGTATAAAATTGGTCCTCATGAGACATGGAAATGAGTATACGTGTGTGTGTGTGTGTATGAGAGAAAGTGTGTGGAGCCAATTTGGGATGTTGAGTCACTCAGTAAAGAGCAGATAACAAAGCAGACAGTCAAACTTTTCTCTTTTTTTGTTGACTTAAGAACCCAACATGTTAAATTTTGTCTGATACTTGGCAGACTTGAGACAAACTCGACTGTGTAAACTGTTTTTGCAGTTGTAGGGATTATTCATGACGCTTCAATAGGAGGAAACTCTAACCCTAACACTAATGTATATTCTTGTTTTTTCAGCATTTCTTAGAAACATGTTTTGTAAACATGTTTTGGAGAACAAGTGGACGATGACCTAAAAGAGACAAGAGGGGGATCGGTGTAATTGCTGGATTGCATCATAGTTTGAGATGCTGTAAAATATAAAATAAAAAATCAAATCAAATACCTCATGTTTCCTGACAGGCCAACTTCAAAGCTAAAAGAAAAGTTTTCCTCTTCACATCATTATTTCCACCAAAGCATTTTTCATACTGGACAGGATATCATTTGTTCCAAACCAGTACTATATTACTATATGCTTTAAGTGGGACTTGTTTATGATTACCTGACAAACAAATGAAAGCATGCAGCTTTCATTTGCTGACCATACCAAATGGTTTTTGCTAATGAGATCTCAAGTCACACAAACAGGAAAAGTTGCTGCTGCAGCTTCTGCAATAATACGAAGGCTCCGCTGCACTCTTGTGGTTCTCCAGTCGCTCTGCTGACAGAGGCAGTCTGCCACAGTCACTGCAGGAGTGAAATGTTGGTCTGCTGGAAATCTGCATATATTACCCTCGTGGCTTTAGCTGTAACCAAAACTCCCAGTCAGGAAGGAAAAACACATTTAACTTCATTTTAGACTGATTACTATGGACTGATTACAGCAGTTAGCTGCTCTACCATTTTCATATCTGTACGTTTCTAACATGAATTTTACTGGTGCTGTTTCTATTATTGTTGTTTCTTCATAAAATCCTCATAGTCCTAAAAAGTCACTAACAGCCGATCAAGATCTAAAATGTTTATCCCATAAAAAGCCAATGCAACTTTTGTGGCAGTTCCCACATTTTTTTTTCAAATCTTTTTAAACCTCCTTAGACACAGTAATGGACTGCACTTATATAGTTCTTTTCCACCTTCATGGTGCTCAAAGCGCTTTACATTAGCCTCACATTCACCCATTCACACACACACTCATACACCAGTAGGTTTCTAAGGTCTATGGTCAGTCCTACTGGGGGCCTAAGTCAGGGTTCAGTGTCTTGCCCAAGGAGCTGGGACGCGAACCACCAACCTCTCGGTCATTGGGCGACCCACTCTACCAACTGAGCCACAGCCGCCCAATGCATTTTTGTCTTCTGTAAAAGACAAAACATTTACAGTTTTACTTAAAAATTCTCTCCATTGTAAATTCCATTCCATTTAAAAAAATAATTATGAATAAATACAAATATTTACCTCAGCGAAGGAAGGGCAGCCATGGCTCAATTGGTAGAGCAGGTTGTCCATTAACCAAAGGGTTGGCGGTTCTATTCCTGTTCTGTCCTCGTCAGTCCGTTGTGTCCTTGGGTAAGACACTTCACCCTCCTTGCCTCCAGTGTCACTCACACTGGTGTACGAATCAGTATGAATGTTCGGTGGCAGCCACGCTTCTGTCAATCTGCCCCAGGGCAACTGTGACTACATATGTAGTTTACCACCACCAGAGAGAGCATGTGAGAGTGAATGAATAATGGATCAATAATGTGAAGTGCTTTGGGTACCTTGAAAAGCGCTATATAAATGTAATCCATTATTATTATTAATGTTTTACCTGATGTTTGTCTGTCTGTCTGTCTGTCTGTCAGCAAGATAAGACAAAAAGTTATTGGACGGATTTTGATGAAACTTTCAGAAATGATTGAGCTGTAAAGGTCAAAGGTCAAGGTCACAGTGAAGGTCAACAGCTGAAACACATCAGTGGTGATATCTCAGAATCCAGACCAGATAGTATCAGGTGTTTTTTTCATTAACTTCATCTGACCTTCAGACATCAGATGAGATAACACGATAGGTTTGATGACATCACATTTGGACGTTATAACTGTATGACCTTTACAGACTTTGCAGAGGTCTGCTCTAGTTTTTTTTTTGATTTTGATTTGAATGATTTATTTCGAACATGCGCAAAGTGCAACAATATTCAATACAGCAATAATAATAATAACAATGACATGTTTGAAAAGGAGTAGGATGAAGCATAAGCTTATTTAATCCTACCCCTTCTTCACTTCCTCAACAACCTAAATACATCTTGTAGTAATATAGTGCATAGTACAAAAAAGATGATAAATAAAATAATGACAATAACAATGATAACAATACCAATAATCAATAACTAAGTACTAAACATAGACATATATACAAAAAAAGAAAAAAAAAAAACTAAAAACAAATGAGCAGATAGGAAAGTAGGTAACAAATAGAGTTTTTTTGTTGTTGTTTTCTTTTTTCCCTCCCTTCCTTCTTCTTCTTTTCCCTTTTTTTTTCTTTCCTTTTTCTAATTTTTTTTTTTTTTTTTTTTTTTTTGCATTTTGCTTTCATTTTTTATTTTTTATTTTATTTATTTTATTTATTTTATTTATTTTATTTATTTTATTTATTTTATTTATTTTATTTTATTTTTCTATTCATTCACTTATTTTATTCATGTATTTATTCATTTATTTATTTTTTATATCTTTTAACCCCACAGAGGGGGAGTCAACAGTGTTTCAGATCAGTACATATTCCAGTCTGGCAGACATATACTAGACTATTTAGTGCATGTGTGTGACCATCATCGGTCCTCCCCGAAAGCTGAGCAGACATCCCCCATTAGAACTCTCCCTTACAAGCCAGTGAGTGCAGTGCTGCACCTCAGTGATGTGCGGAGGAAACAAAGGCTAGACAGGATGGACAGGACACTTAACACTTAAAAAAGTGTTTGAAAAACCTGTTGCATTGTGCACTTTAGAGTCAAGATAATTATTTAATGTAAAAAAAAAAGCTAAACTTTTCACTTTCATAGGTATCAGGAGGTTGAATGATTTATCATCCTTTATTTTATTATAGTTTGTATTTAAAAATGTCAAATAAAAAAACCTTGTATTTTCTGCCATTTGATTTAGTGATAGTATAGATGTTGATAAAAGCTCAGATGAAAGTTGAGGTTATAACATTTTTTTATAAAAGAGAAAACTGAAGAAAAAGTGACTTTTTTGATCAAATATTTCATTAACTAAGTGTAAAACAAGTGTCTCCATCGACTGTCATTGATCAAACTTCATGACTTTAACTGATGTAATCAATGTTATAGAAGATGATGATGTTTCCACGGTAACGACAGAGCCTCTGAATGTCCAAATGGGTCAAATCTGGTTAGCATGAAAAGATGACAAATTGCATTTTTTTTTTTTACATATATTGATAGGATTAATTGATCAGCAGCTATTAAACATTTTCTATCACAAAAGGGATTGTTGGGTCTTTATGTTTAACTGTTTGTGAACTAACCCTGTCAATACATGTAAATAATTCAGGTAAAATGCAGTTTGTCATCTTTCATCTGCATTTAAGGTGAATTTAGTTGAAGGGTTTTTTCTCTCCATTCAATTAATTAGATATGTTGCAGAAAAAAGTCATCTTTTCTTCAGAGCTCTGAGCTTTTATTAACATCTATCTGATCAGTAAATTAAATAAAGGTAAAGACCTGATTTTTGCAGAAAAATGCTAAATATACAGGATAATATGATAGTGAATATTGCTAAAGCACATATAATAAAGATTACAGGTAAAAAAAAATAAAAAACAACTATTTTGAAGTCACCACAAAAATAGTTTGTAGCCTTTAAGGTTTAAATGAAGGTGAATTTTTAAATTATGGACTGAATAAAATCAAAAATGTTAATGCAAATATAAATGATCAGCAGTGTTTGATAATGGACAAGTCAGCCATGATTAATCATTATGTGTGAATAGATGTTGAGACAGTGAGGACAACTTGTCTTGGGTTGTTTCTCCATGTTTTCAAGCACAATGAAATAAACCTTTAACGATCACTTGTGCTGCTTCTATAATCAGGGTTGTCTCTTAAATGAAGGTGTCGTCTAACTGGATCCCAGTAATAACTGGTTCCCACCTTGTGTAGACCTTATGTTCAGGAGTCTAGTCAGATGTGTCCTTGTAATTTGGGGTCCCATCACTTGTGGCATCCACATGATCATAGCTGACGTCCTCATAATGGCTGTTATCCTTTGTGCTGTCCCTGTAATCTGTGCTGTCCCACATGAGGCGTCCTCCAGGTGACACTTAAGGAACCTCCAGCAGAGACGGTGTTTGATCTGCTCCGTCATCTTCAAATGTAAATGCTTTTCATGTAAATATTTCTCACACCTGGCTGGAGTCACAGTGTGGTTACCATTTTAAAACTATGTAAATGAGCTCTCATGTTAATTCTGGCCTTTGATAATCATCATAAATGAGTGTTTTTCAACCTTTGACTTTGGGACCCCATGTGAGGTCACCGAGAATTCAAATGGGGTCACTTCCAATTGCTACTATTTGATTTAAAAAAAAAAAAAAAAAAAACCTTAATAAAAAATATATATGGTGAGTTAAGAGATAATCTAATCATAATCTATAAAAGATGAGAAGTGGTTTTTAATTAATTAAAAAATATTGCGACCCTTTTGTCTCTCGAGCCGATGCAGAGACTGTGCTGCAGACAGAGAGAGAGAGAGAGAGAGAGAGAGAGAGAGAGATAGATAGATAGATAGATAGATACTATAGAGAGAGAGAGAGTCACACCAGTGCTCAGGTCTGTGCACTGGCTCCTGTGAACTTCAGGGATGATTTTAAAATGATTTTATTGGTTTTTAAGAGTCTTAATCAGATCTGCTTTTAACATTTGAGCCCTGTCAGACCCTCAGGTCCTCAGGTAAAAAGCTTTTAATTGTCCCTAGAGTTCACACTAAAACACGGTGAGGACTCATTCAGTTTTTTTCCCCAAACTACGGAACAGTCGACCTGAGGATCTGAGGTCCGCTACCAGTGTTCATATTTTTAAAAGTAAACTGAAAACCTACCTTTTTAACTTAGCTTTTAGTTAAATTTTACTCTTAACATTATTTTACTCTGTTATTTTATGTATTTACTTGTATTTTATTATCATTATTATTTATTCATTTATTTATTTGTTCTATTCTTTTTAATTCGGTAAATCTTTTAACTTGTTCCTATAATTGTGGGATAATGCGGGGGTCTGATGTAAAACACTTTATGCTACATGAACCATGTATGAAAAGTGCTATATAAATACAGTTTGATTGATTGATTGATTGATTGATTGATTGAAAAGACTTGACCAACTGTGTGTGTGAAACTGAAGTATTGTAATGCATACACCGTATACAATATTTTTATGTGCAATAATAATAATTCACTGTGCAATACACCATGTATAAAGAGTTTATTTTTCTATTTTCATAATTTATATCTGTATATTGTGTTTTTGTGTTTTAGTACTTTTTTTAATTTTCTGGATTTGTACTTTTTAAAAATAATTTATATACATATTTTCTATCTCTTGCACTGAAAGGCCTGCACCTTACCCTCTCGTTGTACTTGTTGCAATAACAATAAAGTAAATCTGAATCTGTAAAACTGTTTATCTGTCAAATGTTCTTCGTGGTCAGTTTCAGATGCTGCAGCTCTTTGACATTTCATAGTTTGAGTTATTGTTTTTTCAGTGTTAATTGTCAGCCTTGTAAATACAATGTGGACTGACTGTACATATTCTGATCAAAGAAAATAAAATTCTGGCTTTGTGAAATAATAACCTACATTTGGCTTTTCTACCTCCGTCCATAATAATATACATTAAATATACTAAATGTCAACTAAAATGAACATTTATTTGCAATATAGTATATCAAACTATTACATGATCAAAACCAATTTAAGTTTAGGAGAAAAAAAAACTCTCTGTTTTGAATGTCTGGGGTCGCCAGAAATTTGTAATGTTAAAATGGGGTTACAAACTGAAAAAGGTTTGGAACCACTGACATATATCATCCCAAACCAAAACAGAATCCACGTTCTAAATGACTTTTAAAATAACTGATTACATAAAGCCAGTATCATGTTCAGCTGCAGACGTAAACCCTACACATCAGAATAAACCACACACTAGGTTTTTCTGAACAGTTGGATTTTTATGGATGTTCGTTTACATATAGGAAACTTTTTTTAAAGCCTCCTGACAGCATTTTTATTTCTTTATTTAACAAGGACAATGCAGTCAAACACAGTTACAGGCTTCTAGCTGATGTGATGCATATGGACTTTAGGGCTGTTGATCATTTTTAATTCCTGTCCTTGGCTGGGCTGTTCGACAGCACTACATTAGATTAAAATACATTACATTATAATATAATATAAAGCAACAAGTTAAGAAAATATGTTTTAAAAAGAGAGAAAAAAAAAAATCCAAACACTGTTCTATTTAAAAATTAATTTAAAATCACTATAATAACTGCAGTGCATTTGCTGACTGACTGACTGACTGACTGACTGACTGACTGACTGACTGACTGACTGACTGACTGACTCACTCACTCACTCACTGACTGACTGACTGACTGACTGACTGACTCACTCACTCACTCACTCACTCACTCACTCACTCACTCACTCACTCACTCACTCACTCACTCACTCACTCACTCACTCACTCACTCTTGTTTTTGTTCTTTAGCCAAGCTGTAGTTCTGGTTTTGAACATTTTAATTTCAGAACAGTTGTTACTATTCAAGTGGCAGTGAGTTCCAGAGTTTCGAGTCCAAATGTTCTTCTGCAGAGTACATCTACCGCTATTTAGACTCAATAAATCAAACGAGTGACTCAGGCGTTAAGTTGTTGGCTTAAAAATTAATTTGAGAAAACACAAGGCACTAAACTGTTCAAAGCTTAGTGGATTATATTATAATTATAGTTATATTTGTACCATAACTAGCTGTGTTGTGTGTTTACTATGACTATAACTTTCAGTAGCAGAGGAAAACATGTGATGTAAATGGAAAATAAAAAAGGTAACTTTAATATTAAAATATAACTAATGCATCTGTCTTGGCTAAAGTTGGAAATGTATCCACTTTTTTTTATTGTAGTATTTAATGAGTTTGTCTCTAATACCATTTCAGTTCCAGGTGATGCAGTTTGATTTGATCTTTCAGCTTCAGCATCACTGACCAAAAAAGAAAAAAGAAAATGCAAATACGCCATCTGGTGCACACATGCACAAAACACAACACAAATGCTATATCCTCCTGAGACCCAGTAAATAACCATGTTCCCCATTTTATATTAAATAATTGCCTTAAACGTCCTTTTCAGTGGACTTTTTTTAAGTAAAGTAGTGGAAAGTCTTGTCCACTACAGAGGATAAGAATGCATAGCTGGGTCTCATGAGGATATTTCATTATTTTCACACACATATTGGGTGTTATAATAAACATTTCTATTGAAAATGTAATCTTTAATATGATCAGACTCTTTTCTCAATTAAAAATAAGAGACCATTGATCAGTACAGCAGTGTAGTGTAGAATCATTTATTACCATTTACTTATTTCTTACTACACAAGTTCAAATAGGTCAAATCTATTTTGCACAAAAAATGGTTTAAAAATGGCTTCCTGGCAGTCGTGTGACTAATTAAAGGATTTTTATGGTTGTCCCTCTTTTTAAAGTATTGCATCATTGGAAAGGATGCATTGTGAAGATGTGAAAAGCAAAAAAAGGGTTTGTTGCCTGAGGGTAACATGGTACCATAAGTTAATGTAGAGGGAGATGAGTGCCATCTAGTGGACAAACCATGTTTTTTTTTTTGTTTTTTTGTTTTACTTTTTTCCTAAATTGTATTTTTCTATGTGCTCTAACCTGTTTGATGCATGACCTACACTTTGACATGAGTTGGTTCAAAAATGACCCCAGAGAGAATTGTGTTTTATACTGTAAACTGTAAGAAATGTCTTTTAGTTCACTGGGGGGGGGGGGGGTCCTAAAAGCAAGTTAAAAAAACAAATACAAGATATTTTTGCTTTAATTAACCAAAAAATCTGCCAATGGAACAAGTGAAAATTATATTGGTAATATATTGTTTAAAAATAAGTTTTTATATCTACTAGATATACTATATACAACAAGAAATAAGAAAAATACACTTGGTAAGATTTATACTTTTTCTGGTGCATAAAAATCCAAATGGGCTCATGTCAAACACCACCTATTTGAGGAAACATGGAATATTCAATAATTAAAAAAATACAAACATATTACAAAAAAGAAACAAACAAGTCATTTGATCCCATTTATTTATGGTCCATTTCATAATGTAATTTTCCTTTTAGTACATTATTCATTATTTGAGTGCTTCTTTTACTGGTTTCAGATCATATGTGTCCCCTGAACAGAACCAGCTGTTTCTGTATCTGAATGTCTTTTATTTTGAACTCATGGAACTTTGCACTTCCTTCTGCTGGCGGACACAGCCGAACCTCGGTCGTGGTCTGCGGTCGAACGGACTTCGCGGTGAAGTAAATAAAAACAAGATGAACTCTTTCGAGAAGAAGCTGGCGGACATGATCCACGACCACCCGAACCTGTACGACCAGAGCCGGCGGGACTACAAGGACAGTCTGAAGGCGCATATGTCCTGGAAAGTAATCGCAGACGCCATGGAAAAGTCTGAAGACGAGGTGAAGCTCAAATGGAAAAACCTACGCGACAAGTTCTGCAAAGCGAAGAAGCGGATGGTGAAGAGGAGCGGGTCCGGGCTGACGGAGGACAGCCCGGTGGAGAAGCCCGTCCCGGTGCTGTTCGAGCAGCTGGCCTGGCTCAACACGTACGTCAAACCCAAAGTGGAGCCTGAAGCCAACGAGGTGCGTGTCTGTGCGCGCGTGCCACAGCCTGTCAGGTTCACCCATGTGTAATGTGTGTGTGTTTACAGCAGCTAACCGCGGCTAACGCACGTGAGCTCCTGATAAACCCGTGGAAAGGCCCGTGGAAACTGTCACTGCGCACACCACCCACTGTGACCATGCACGCACTGTGGGAACATGTAGATGTGTGCATGCGCGACAACATGTCACATGCATTAGTCATTTTCATCAGATACACGCGCAGAAATCCCGCTTCACGTTTTATCTGAATATCCGGGTTGAGGTTTTCCAAAATAAAACCAACTTTTGACTCAGTTCATCAACTTGATTAAACTAGGAAGATTTAAGGTCCACAATCACTGGGGTTTAAATCAGAAATGTTTAGATAATCTAACTAACCCACCGGATTCAGGGTGTGCTTTTTACGCATGCGTGCACTACGTATTAAAATGTGATTATTTTCCAGAATTTAAACAAGGTCAAAATTCAAAAGTTGTTCATTTTTTCTAGACCTGGTATGAGAATAAACATCGTGGAAAGGGTCATTTCGATTAAAGAACACTGGTTTATTCCGATCTTAATTCGATAATTCCTCTGCCATGTAAAAAGTGAATTCCTCTTTAACATTATTCCTGTCATTCTGCACACGCTCCTGGTCTCATCTAGTCTAGCCACCCGGTCATTACATGTATGGGTTTAGTGGTGCTTCATAGTCAGACGAGGTGGGCTAAAAAGTTGTCTTTCAAATCCGTCTGTATGGGGAGCATAAATTTCCACCCCTTCCGGGAGGCTCGTGGGGCCTGAGATCGGAAAATTAATGAATGATATTCAATGGGAAATAAAATGCTAAAATCTGTTTGTCATGTGTCCTGAGTCACACACATGCTGTGCCTCACAATAAATGATAATTATTTGTGTGTTTCAACTGCTTCTGTTAACCAACGGCTGATTAATTTACCCATTAATTATTTGGACTACACACCTGGCGCGCGTGTGACGTCACTACAGAGTCCACACCACAGTTGAGCGGAGTATGACATCACATGCGCGACGCATTGTAGTCTCTTATTAAATCCACATAAAACCTAACGTAACATTTGCTTCCCATCAAAAACGGGTGGTCTGGCTATGACACATCAAATATTTCTTATTAAACATTATCATATGTGAATTTCAGAGAACTTGTCAAATGGAATCTGAATTTAGCTTAACAGTGACTCCCATTCAAATTTTTTGAGAGCTAATCACTCATGGATCGGAAGTAGAGGGGCGTGACTTAGCCTCCCTATGCAATAGGACGGTACTACAACCGTAAATTTCACATTATAGAATGTAATACATTATTGTACATTAAACTATGCAACACTGACTTCCAATTATTTATATATATATATATATATATATATATATATATATATATATATATATATCGTATACATAATTTATTTTTTGCTGCATTTCACCGTTACTACATGAATTGTTATAATTCATGATTATTATTCCCTGTATTTTGCAGGGTATTGGTATTAGAACAGATAGAACTGAAGAATAAGATCCTTTGATGCAATATATATCACTTGCTGAATGTAATGACTGAGCATCTACAGCCTGTGTCATTTGTCACCCGATATGAGTTTTACTGATGAATCATTGTTACACAACATGACGGTGTGTCCACATTAACTACAGAGTCTCTGAGTGTCCAAAAAAAACATATATGATGCTGCTGTAAAGCTAAAAAACTGCACTTTAGCTGAATTACTTAAGTGTAATGATGCATTTGTTCAAAAGAGATTAAACATTTAGCTCAGTAGATGCTTTTAGTCACTAGTGACTGTTTAGGGCTTTGAAGGTCAATGTTTTGACAGCGATGAAATGCAAGTAATATAACTGGTGTCTTACAAAAATAAAGTTCATTAAGCTAACTCACGTTACACTTTATTTGAACAATTGTGATGTTTGGTTGTTAGCAGATAGCAGTGTGACCAGTGTTGTTATGTTTCCATGTGAAACAGGTCTTTGGGAGCGGGGACGACCTCCCGAAAGAACGAGATAAAGAAGAGAAGGAGATGCCTGGTTCACTGCCTGTTGTTAGCACTAGCTTTTCAATCATGGAGTCGTACCCCATCAACCACCAGGAGGTGGGAGTTTCACTCAAACGGAAGAGGCAAACAACCACAGAGACTGAGATAAGTTCTGCTGATGCTCTCACCAATTTCAGAGACGAAGATGAACTGTTTCTCCTCAGCCTTCTGCCTTCACTGAAGAGGCTCAACATCAAAAAAAGGATGGAGGTGCGGATGAAATTCCAGCAAGTGCTTTATGCTGCAGAGTTTGATGAGTGAACAGTCCCAGAACAAATAAGAACAATTTATTATACAAGTTGCTATATTTATAAAGTGTATTCAAGTATTGTAAATATATATTTTAACCATAGTGTGTTGGAGTATTTTGTCTTCGATAACCCTGTTAAAATATTCAAATCTATTATTGTTCTGTTTTGTCTGAGAGCTTTCAGTTCTTTAAGTACAAATGTTTGTCAATGTTAAACAGCTATTGTTAACTGTTTAGGAGAATATATTGGTATGAGTTTGTGCATATTTAAAAATGCATATGTAAATTATTTTGTCTTTTTAAAGGGATCTATTGTGTGTGTGTGTGTGTGTGTGTGTGTGTGTGTGTGTGTGTGTGTGTGTGTGTGTGTGTGTGTGTGTGTGTATTTGGAGAATAACTATTTTAATGTTCCTGAGAAAGGTTTTGTCATTGTCTAATTTTTCTTAACGACAGATTTTCAGACGATACTCTCATATAAAAGGTGTTAGTCCTAAATCTGGTTGATTTTATTCAGTTTATCAAATGTCACAGTCTGTGGTCCAGATGCACAGATCAGTTCAGCCCTGAAAATGTCGTTACATTTGGGAAGGTGCTTGTGTGTAACTCATTCTTACATTGTATATGAATAGAAGCATCTGTAAAAAAAAAAAATTACTGATTACACCGTTAAACATAAAGAACCGTGAAAAGGTTTTAGGCAGCCTTTTTTTTATTATTTATTGGCAGATACAAATATAAAACAAGACAAATACATGTACATAAAAGGGTACAAAGATGTGCAGGTGAGGTCAGAAACCTTAAAGGCTAATAGAATGACCTCAGCTTAACATAGATGTGTTTTAAACAAAATAAAATAATTTCATTTGCGTACCTTCTATGAAGTAAAGCCCTTTGCTGTGTTGTTCTTTCAGGGTTGTAATTGATGTATGTCTTTATTTCTAATACATAGACTTGAAACATAGAATTAAATATCTGCAGCTAAAGTCAGTATTATTGTGATTTAGATTTCATAAATCATCACCACTTGTCTGAACTGTCTGGATGTTTTATTAAATAATCTTATGATACATTACACACCTTAGTTTTGATACTCCCTATATATTGTAGTTGTACATACATTACTACTATGACAGAATTGCAATGTGTGGTCTTGGATTTCAGGGGGGGGGGATGCAAATTGTAAAAGCTGTTTGGGATTGCCTGGAAAGAGAAAAGGTTAAAAAAAAAAAACTGTCTGAAATTCAATGATAGAAACACAAGGTTATTGAAATAATCTTGTGTATAAACATTTAAGTGCAATAACATATTAAATCAATGGGTTTAATAGTTCTGCATCAAAACAGTGAAATACATGAAAGACTAAAACACATATAAAATATAAAGCACAATGTAAAAAGATCGAATAATAAACTGTAATAATCATTCACACTGTTAAAGGCCAGCTCCTCATAGGTGCAGTTTTAAAATATCTATGTTTTATTAAAACAACTAAATTATAATATTTGTCACACATGGCTGGTCAGTCGCAACAATTCCCTCACTTCCTGTCCAGGTCTGCTTTTATTTAAGCCCTTTTTTTTGTGTCCAGACCTCTATCTTCATTCATTTTTTCCCTTGATTTCATTCATACATACAACAGCATGCCCCTCCTCCTCGTCCTCCTCCTCTGGCCTCTCTCTCTCCTCTCAAACCCCTCCCCCTTGTCACAGTCTTCCTGCTCTCTTGTCATTGGGTGCTGTGTGGGGTGATGGTTGTGGTTTCAGTCGGGGATGTCTCTAGAGCGTGTACCGGCACACTGCTTCCAAACTGAACGAGCTCATTTAGATCTAACAACCTCACAAACTTCCTTTATTAGATGTTTTTTTTTTCTCAAAATATGTTGAGTAGAAAGGAGGAGAATATCCAGATGAATTCATCTTTGCTGTAGGATTTTATAAATTGATTAATGTGGGATGTCTGCTGCTTGACGCTGTAGACAGGGATTCTTCTATCAAGGCTGTTTCTACCAAGTCATTCCCTTGGACTATTTACCTCGGAGCAGATCTTAAACCTGGCATCTTTTCTGGACCATAAAACTTGATTCTGTGAAGCTACAGGAAGAAAGACTGACTCCCTGAGGTGAGACACATTCATCAATTACATATAATGATCATGTTTTGATATATGTTTTAGTTTCTGCTAATCAGTTTTAACTGTAATGAATTACTGCACCAGAGTGTGAATACACCACACTTTAAGTCCAGCATTACTGCAGAGAGAGAGAGGCTGACTACTACAATGAAACAGCATCAGCCCTATTGGTGGAAAATGTTCCACTGGAGAATAGCCACTGGCTGTTTTAGCTGTCGCTCACGCAGGAGGTTGTTTTCTCTAGTGATTCTGGTCATATGGTGCAAACATAAGGGCTGTTTAGGAGTGTGGATCTTTAGGTGTGGTTCAGAGATGGAAGAGAAAGGAGTGCAGAGGGATGGAGGGTGGAGAAGGACTGAAAGAAGCTGAACTCTGTCTACATCGGTATGATGCGTCTTGATCCTGAGTGTGTGATGATGAATGCAGCCTATTTAAATTCAATGTATTTTGTCTTGCTTCCAGCTGAAATATATATTCAACATCAAACATGATGATTTGTGGTGGTAGGTTTTTAAAGGCACAGACAGAAAAGTGACTGAAATCCTAGAACATGAGCCAGAGAGAACATTCAGTACCTTATTGGAAGAGATGAAACAGGTAAAATAAGAAAGCAACAAAAAGAGATGAAAATCTGCTTGTATTTCTGCTGACTGGACTGAGATTCAGAGAAACAACCATTCACAAAAATAAGACCTACAGAACAAGCAGATAAGAACTGGACTAATCTGCAGGAAACCAAGTCATATGATCCCAGTCAGGCCTGAGTTATTAGAAAGAAAAGGAACCGACAGAACTACGAAAACAGTAACAGAAACAAGCATCTAGTCATCATTAGTGATGTAATAACTGAAGTGATTTTCTTATTATCAAGAAAACATGGAGAAAGGATATAGATATCAACTCTGAAGTAAAACTCTTATGAGCTATTTCTGTTATTAACATTATATTTGTCCAAACAAATCTACCTTTAGTTGTACCAGGCAACAAGAAAACAATGAACAAGAAATTGAAGAAAACAACGTGGTTTAATATTTTTTTCCATGACTGTATGTGGTGAAAAGGTCATATGTTAAAGGTTGTTCTACTAAAGTATGAAAAGGATGAAAAGTACCAATTTCTTAGCAATTTATTATTATTATTATTATTATTATTATTATTATTATTATTATTATTATTATTATTATTATTATTATATAGGGTTAGGGTCTGGATAATTGCCTGGAAGGTAATGGCTGCTGTTGTCAGAGACACTGTGGTACATGTGATATAATAAATGACTAAGACAGTACCTTACATTTTCACTATACATTCAGTATATTCTAATACATTGTGTTATATGTGATATAATAAATTATGAAGACGTTGGTCCTTTTTTTTCATCCTTTTCATAGTTGTTTTTTTGTGACAATTTTGTGAATGACTGTACTTTCTCAGACAAAGGTGATGACTAATATAAAGAGCATAAGACCCTTCCCGTCTATATCATCTGATGGATCAATAGTCAATTTATTGGCAAAGATTATATGAATTCATGAGGTGACACAGGAAGTGAAGATGCTTTTATGTTGTGTGAATTGTGTCTCTCACACATAAATATCCTCTTCTGTTCTTTCACTGCTCATCCAGAGACCAGGACCAAAGCAGAACAAACTCAGGACAAACTTGAGCTGAACACAGCAGCTCTGCAGAACTCACACCAAGCCAACCTGGGGACTTTGGACCGGTTGGGTCCTTGTTGCACTAAGACACTGAGCTGAGGACAGCCACCATGTACTCCCCTCAGAGTCTCCACCGCTGGGGCATTACTCACAGTGAGAGTATGGAGCGGTTAGCATACAGCCAAGGTAGGTGGAGAAGTGACTCAGTGTTTTGTAGGAGGGCAGCCATGGCTCAGCTGGTAGAGTGGGGTGTCCATTAACTGAAGGGTTAGCAGTTTGAATCCTAGTCAGTCTGTTGTGTCCTTGAGCAAGACACTTCACCCTCCTTGTCTCCAGCGCCACTCACACTGGTGCAGGGCCGGTTCTGGTCAATGTGAGGTCCTAGGTGAACACCCCTCTTTCCTTTTTGTGGAATTATAAATGATCATCTGTAAACATAGTGTCCTACATCTGATCGAGTACGTACTGAGTGTCCATGAATAATCACTGTCAATGTTAAGGTTAATGTTTTGTTTATCATATTTTACAGACTATGAGGCGCACTAGATCATAAGGTGCACTAAGTGAAGCGAAGCAGTCACAATAACTGTCAACCGTGTTGAGTTGTAACACGGAACAGAAGACATTCTTATTCTGCTAAATCAAACCTTATAAGGGTCAAAATTATTAGATAAAAATATCAAAATTATGAGATAAATTATGTGATAAAAAGCCCAAATTGTGTGACAAAAAGTCCAAATTATGCAATAAAAAGTCAAAAATATGCCATAAAAACTAAAAACGATCTGATAAAAAGTCAAAATTATGCAATAAAAAGTCAAAATTATGACATAAAAAGGCCAAATTATGAGATAAAAAGTAAAAACAATCTGATAAAGAGTCAAAATTGTGCAATAAAAAGTCAAAATTATGAGATAAAAAGCCAAAATGATCTGATAAAAAGTCAAAATTATGCAATAAAAAGTCAAAATTATGACATAAAAAGGCCAAATTATGAGATAAAAAGTAAAAACGATCTGATAAAGAGTCAAAATTATGCAATAAAAAGTCCAAATTATGAGATAAAAAGCCAAAATGATCTGATAAAAAGTCAAAATTATGCAATAAAAGGTCAAAATTATGAGATAAAATGACCAAATTATGTGATTAAAAAGTCAAAATTATGAGATAAAAAGTCACAATTTCAAGTCACTAAGCACAACCAGAATGAATCCATATATAAGGAGCTCTGTGAGAATATTTAAGTCTTTAAGTGCACCTTATAGTCCACAAAATACATTAGCTTAACATTCAAATTCTGTGAGATTTGATGTCTTCTCCATTTGACCATTATGGATTTCCTTGCCAGCATCAACATGACTGAATCACATTCTCATTGTCTTTTAGAACAGCAGGGATCTTCCCTAAGAGACATAACAGTGGGCTCACTGGTACTTTTGACATGTTGATGTATTAATACTTAAGCATACTGTCTTCCAGAATGTATGAATATTTTCCCATTCCCATTTACATTTGAGGAAGAATGGTGAAGTATTGGTTTCATATTTACTATAGCTATATGGAGGCTTGACCTTTTTCTGTTTGTGGAAATTATTTTGAATAGACTTGGTTTCAGGATTTTTTAAAGAAGTATTTAGAAACAAACACTACGAGTTCAACTGTTAGTTGCAACCACAATGTCCTGGATAATATTTAAGACGTTTCTGTTTGTGATAGGTCATACCATTTTCATCTGTGTGGGTTTGTGTTTCCACCATGACATTTATGAAGTCTAATGTCTGTGATGTCTTCCTTTTCTGGTTCAGTTCACTACATTCCAAACAGTTTTGTGGCAGTTTTAGATATAGGCTTTGTGTTGCCTGGAATTTTTCTTGTCTATTTTTGTTAATAATTGTGTCAAAAAATGGCCTGTGTGTTGAATAATTTATACTTTTTTTTTCCACAAGAGAAGTAGAAACTTCAAAGTCTGTCAAGTATTTACCATTCTTACCTAAAACAAAAATGGAATTGAATTGTCTTCATCTTTCCTTTCTTTGCTTTTATAAATTCTTGAAAAGTGCAGATTGAATATTTTTGAGAATGCAAAAATCCAATTCAAACTATTTTATAAGAACTCAAATATTTTTTTCTTGAGCTTTCTATATTTGTCAATAGCCAGACTTTTTGTTTGTTTGTTTGTTTTTTATTATAGCAGTTGTACATTCTGAAACACTTTCTGTCCATCTGCAGATACAGAACACATCCAAGACACACATCCAAGGTGTGCTTTTTCTGTCTTTTTTTTTGTCATTTCCTCCCTCTCCCCACACAGCACTCACTCATTACCATAACACATGTACAGTAATGGCACCAGAAAGCCCCATTTGACAGCTTTCAAGTGCAGTTTGAATGATTAAAAATTCACAAAGTAGTGAGGAGTTGGAGTAATTGGAGTAATTTGAAATACACATGTGCTGCTGTGTCACTGGTGATCCTTGTGGTTGTAAAATTGTTAAAATTTAGGCTATCAAATAATTACACATTTTTACTTTGGATTCAGTATGATAACAATGTTTTCATATATATATATATATATATATATATATATATATATATATATATATATATATATATATATATATATATATATATATATATATATATATATATATATCCGTCCATCCATCCGTGACTATCTCTCATGTCTGTCACCAAACCACCGTCTGTCACCTGTGGGTGGGTTAGTGCAGTTATCACTTTGACCAGCAGGGGGCGGCATCACAGTTACAGTAAAATCATTACGTAGTGCTGCCTTTGTGTGTCTTGTGCTTTCTAAGCCTTTGGCACCGCCCCTCCCGGTCGGTGCAGCGGGACCGTCAGAAGCCAACTATCGCTTCGGTGTGCTGCTGTAAACAAATCTGAAACCCACGATGTACGGAAAAAACTAATTTCCTGTCCTCACACTGTCTGTCAGGGATAACGCTCACTATGTAGACCGACGACTACGGTTTGCAGCCCGGCCGCGTTCAAGTACGGCGGTTGTTTTTTTTTTTAACACTAACTGGATCTGTCATTGTTTTGGCTCGAGATATTTTTTAATCTACGATAGCCATTATGGTCGCCCGGTGAGTTATACATCACAGCTAGGTCGCTAACGCTAAGCACACTGTATGAATTGTGAGTGTTTTCGTATACACCAGCATTAGCACTGAGAAATCCTGAGGTACTCGAACATGGCATCGCCCGCAGAGCATGACCTGGCTCTGTCTGAAGCCGACAGTAGCAAGGAGAAAGCACAGGTGTTCGGCATTTTGAGGCTGCAGGAGGAGAAATCCGCGGTTGGGGATAAAGCTAATACTGGCAGCACTATGAGAGGAGGAGGGGGAGGAGGTGGAGGAGGAGGAGGAGACGGGCGATGGCAGGCTCCTATCTTCGCTTTGGCCAGGAAAGCATCAGAGACGATTTCAGGCAGCATTCACGTCCTGCCCAAAGTGTCGGAGCACAGAACATCTCTGCCAGGGGATTGGACTGTGCAAGGTAGAGTATGAACATTAGCAAAAGGGGGGTATATCTGTGGTCTGGTGACACCCATTATATGTCATATAATCACATAATTAATCTAAAAATATAGCTGCCAGTTTCTCCTGGTGATCTCCTTTATGTCCAACATTACCTCACCCTTCTGTGTGTGTTCAATTGATTTTTCATAGATCATCTTTGCCCTCATGCTTTATGTATTAGACCCAGCAGCTCTGTTCAGCTGACCCTCACACTTCTTTTGTTCCACATCACAACTTTATCCTAAGGCATCACATGTTGCATTAATGCAACTAGAAAAATGTTGCCTTATTTTATTTATTATTGCCTCTAGAGATTTTTACAGTGCACTGTGTTACTGTAGTTCAAATGGGCTATGGTTTCTTTGGGTTATTTTTGTCTTTTTGCAGAAGTCACTCAATACCATTCAATGATTAAAGCCACACTGTCTGTAGCTGAATGTTATAATCACTGGCTATACATATAATTTTGTATGAAGATAATGTGTTTGTTCAGTAAATTCTCTCAATAAATTATTTAAGCATGTCATAATTTATTATATTTGATTAGTTTCCTCTTAAATCAGAAGTTTGATGCAAACAATTGTACATCTGGATTACCCTAATTTGTGTCATCCTCACTGTCCTCAATGCTTATTGGTTTTATTTTGATGAAGACTTCCTGTATGCCTCTCTGCAGTGCTACAGAATGAAAAGCGAACATGAGAAAAATATGCTGTCATTTGTGATGCACAAATATTAAAAAAAGATCATAATATGGAATGATATATGATTTTTTTCTATCATCAGATGATATACACTGTATATCATCTTGCACAGTCCTTATGTCCATGGCATCATATGAATAATATTTTACACTGTACCCCATAAAGATATAGAACAAAATAGAATATAGTATTTTATTGATCCCACAAGTAACTTTTTTTAATTTGTTTATAAGGAATATAAGATAGATACAAGTAATATAGATCAAATACATAGAATGCATAAACACAAATTCCAAATTTTCTCCAAATCTACCTGTAAATGGCAAAAAATAACGCATTTTTGAAATCTTCATCAAATTCCAGTTCAGATACATCTGTCACATGATGTATAACATATTTGTTGTACAGTGTTATTGCTCATAGTCACCTCCCCCTTTGTTTTTACCTTGTTTTTCTTCACATATCAATAAATCATGGCAGGGAAAAAAGCATATCAACCAGTACAAGAAAAAAATTAAATATCAGTCCGATATATCGGTCTGTCACTAATTTGAAGTATAATATATATATATATATATATATATATATATATATATATATAAAGATAACACTTGAACATTTCAGTATAAAATATGATATTATTTTAGAGATTCATAATTCTTTAAATAGCAGTAATCACAGTATAAGTTTGGATAAAAAAAAACCTTTAGTTTTAAGGTTCATCTTTAGGCAGACTGCAATGACAGTGAGCACATGTTGAGTTTACTTCTGAATGAGTAGTCTGTACATTTTCCTCTTGTAACCAAGTAACAATTCTCAAATTGCAATGAAAGTTTTGCAAACCGTAGTTTTCCATACAAAGATTCATAGCTAAATGTGGTTCTGATTGCAGTAACTGAACAATACAAATTCAAGATATACAATATTGTTTGAAAAATTGGATTGGAAAACAATCACAACATACCTCTTTGCTTAACACATCACATTACATCCCAGTGTTGAGTTGTAAACTGTGTTATGATACATATTCTTGTCAATTCACAGCTTTTTGTTACTAGGATTACCGTTTGTGTCTATGTCCACAGCTCCCACTGCTGACAGACTCCAGACTGTCAGGCAGTTCCCAAGACACTGAGTGTTGATTTGTCAGTGTTTTTACCTGCAGGTCCAGCAGTTGGAAATTAAGCCACTAGGACATTGCTAGGCAACATATCTGCAGACATTTTCCTTTTTTGTTCTGCTGTTTGACTACACATTAACTTAACAGTCTGAGTGTAGAGCATTTAAAAGGAAATGGGAGGTTATAGTTTCAGGCTTTGTGACATTTTATGTTACTTTATAGAATCGGTGTCAATGTTTGTGAACAAAGGTAAACGACTACTATAGATAAAGCTATATAGTCCTTTGGGATGAATTGCACATTTGTCATGTTTTTGCATAATTACAACATACTGTAGTTGTAGAAACTATGAAAGCTGAGACACAACAGTATTAACACCTCACTCAACCCTAAGTAAATATAGGTTTGAAGAATTAGTCTTTTATTCTAGACAATCCCAGAAAGTGGATTATACCTGTGTATTTTATTTAAGTCTATCCCATTTACTTGTGTAAAGGTGTGTGCTGAGTATTTAAAGTAAGGATTTTATCTGATCTGCAGGAGACATATGCATGTTATTTAACTGCTTCACCTAATATATTAATTCTCAGGATTATCTTTTTCTCAGATATAATTACACACTAAACTTAAGTTGTAGTTTGGTGGTGTCTGCATGCGTAGTTAGTCATATCTTCATCATTCTGGTATTCAGTCAGATTGCAGATATTTTACATTTCATACAGACCTACTGTAAATATCTGTCTTACATCCACAGTTCAGTTGACAGTATTAGCACAGTCAAACAGGTTCACTAAATAGTTTGTAGGGGCAGTTTTATATTTATGTTTACAGAAGATCCTCATTTCCTATGAAGACAAATAACTGTTTGACCTTCTTGTCTTACAGGATAAGTCAGTAAGTTTCTGAGATCCACGTATTGACCCAGTGCTGAACTACAACTCAAATACACACCACATACTATTGCAGTGATGCATATCTTGTTTGTTTTTGCCTCTTGTTTTTCAGCCCTGCGAGACCCAATGGCCATGGAGCGAGCCAATCTGCTGAACATGGCCAAGCTGAGCATTAAAGGGCTAATCGAGTCAGCTCTGAGCTTTGGAAGAACACTGGACTCGGACTACCCACCGCTTCAGCAGTTCTTTGTCGTGATGGAGCACTGCCTCAAACATGGCCTCAGAGGTAAGAGGACAAGACAGCGTGTTAATAAAATGTAGGGTACGTTTGCCACCCCTTACTTTGTTAAAGGTGTCATTCCACTGAAAACCACTTTTCCACGCTCCATTTGGAATCTGATGGGTCACCCCGACTTACCGACACATGCTGCCTTTGACAGTGGTTTGTCACCTCGACTATCTGCATACAGCATTCACAGAAAACAACGAGAGGAACCAGGGACCCAGAAAAAGGTGGTCCATCTGACATCAGACGGACTTTAGCGTCACCCACGTGTGGTTAAGCCCGTCCCCTGTTGCAGTGAATCTGAAGTAGCATTAGCATTAGCATCTACAAGAGAAGACGGCACCACAGTAGCTGCTGCAAAACTTGAAAAAAATGGCAGATCAAACTGGTTCATGTGCTCTCTGTGGAAATAAAGTCTTTTTTTCCCCTGCACGTTTTCAGACCAAGCAACAGCATGAAACCTAGATGGATGCTACTGTGGTAAAGGTAAACACATACAGAGAGGGGAGGGGGGAGTGTTTCTTCACGCATTCTGAGCCAATCAGAGATGCCTCATCACCGCGTCATGGACACATATGAGGAAGTACCGTTAAATTCTGTGGTTCGACCTCAAGTCACTTTTCTACCGTGAAAAAACAGCTGGAAACAAAACAATCGGGATGTTTTTTTTAAATTATAACCAACACAGAATGTATTCAATAACAATGGAGAACAACAATATTAATGAAATAATGATGGACTGACTCCTTTAAAAGATATCTAGACTAAAATATCTGTTGTTTTTTTTTTTTTTTTTTTTGGTGCTAGTGAAGGTGTTCCTAGACTTAAAACCGCAGCATATGTCTGATAGAGAAGTATCTGTTCCTCTTTTTCTTTCCAGTGAAAAAATCCTTTCTGGGTTTCAACAAGTCTCTGTGGGGTCCATTGGAGCTGGTGGAGAAGCTGTGTCCTGAAGCAGCCGAGATCTCAGCCTCTGTACGAGATCTTCCAGGACTTAAGTAAGGAATACATTAATGTTCAAGTGAAGTGACAGTTAGCGTAACCCAACCCACTGTAGCCAAAGTCAAACCACACACGGTAACATGAGACTGTGACCTGAGCCAAACCAGGGAAGTACCTGAGTGTGATTTACTTTCACTTCTGGGTTCTTCTCTTTCTATTGTTTCACTTTTGGCTTTTCCCATTCTTTTTATTTTATTGATTAAATTTTTCTTAAACTGTTGGGTTTAATGAAGGAACTTGTTTTAATGATGAACAGGAAGTCACAATTTTAGGCAATAGAAGACTTTCAACAACATCAAAAAGATTGTGGATTAATTTAAACTATATATTACATTAATAGATGGTTGTGTAAGTATTACTTTGACCAATTTCAATTTACAGGTTTGTCCCGTAGTGCATTTTTAATAATTACTATTGTATATTTAAGGAAATGCTCAAAACAGACCCTGTGCTTATAGAATTTATAACAAGACTTAAAAGAATGGTTCCCTCCTTCAGACAAATGCTTACCAAGTCATTCCTATAGGTCTGCGTCAGTCACTAAAAAGTCAAAACTTGCTTTTATTCAGTCAGATGGCTTCTAGTCACTTCCTGACTGGCCTTGTGAAAAGAGGAACAGTTGTAATGTTAAACATGGAGCGCACAGTTTCCACTGACTCAGACAATTGTACGTGTTGCTGTGAGGGGTTTTGAAATATGTTTCATATCAGCACAGACCAAGACTATGGCAGAATTTTTGCTGTAGAATGCAAGAAAAGCATGGTATTGGTCTGAAATGTAGACTGGAAGCACCTGCACAACTGCAACAAAGAAGTGAAGTGTACCTACATACAAATATTAAAGAACTATACTTGTCTATACTCAGTGTTGTACCTGAACGAGCGTTCACGAACAATATCATATTTTTGACAAACGTGAACGACTCGTTCACTTTTGCCAAATGAACAGGAAATTGTGAACGTGGTTATTCTGGCATTTATTGAACTGCGCTCTTATTTAGTTCACATTTCGTTCTTATCACGTTGTAATTATTGAGTCCTATAAGGTATAAAAATGGGATCAAAACACAGCATTATCATAGATGTCATTTTTGTATTATTCTGAACAAATTTTGGCAACATAATGTTGTGTGGAATATCCAATGAGAAGCGTTGTGGGCGGGGCAGCGAGAGAGAGAGAGAGAGAGAGAGAGAGAGGAGGGGGGGTGCAGAGAGTTTTTGGGAGCGGAGAAAAAGAGTTAAATGTACAGAGTGTGACCGCTGACTGGAGCAGGTGTTGTCCCGTTCTTGTAAATAAACATTGAAAACGAAGCTCACTGAAACCACTCCTTGTGTTCTAAGAACCTGCAGAGGGAAGTTAACCCTGGGAGGAGGACGACATTTTCCCCTGATTTCCTGACTATGGTCAGGATAACGCCAGGAACGGTTCATAATAAGTTTACAATAATAACACAAAAAAAGAACAAAAAAAAGAACAAAAAAGTTTATTTTGGGATCCATGAACTTCTAGTTCATAATTTGGAAGAATGAACGATGAACTGAACTAATTCATATTGAGTAACTTGAACTGAACTTTGAACTAGTTCCTAATCAAGGTGAACTTTCCCAACACTGTCTATACTTCAACTAAGCATTACACGAGCAACTGGACTAATCTGCACCTCTACCCCTGCACTTTCTAAAGCACTAAATTCCAAAATGTGACCCTATCATCTCTGGTGTGTTTTTCAGGACCCCTCTAGGCAGAGCCAGGGCATGGCTGCGTCTGGCTCTAATGCAGAAACGGCTGGCCGACTATCTGCGACTACTTATCACCAGGAAGGATCTGCTCAGGTACACACACATTAACACAGAACCAGAGCACACAAACACACATCTACTCAAGCACTGATTGTGACATACATTTTCTTGTTCAAGATTCCAGGTTGGTGACATAGAGAAACATGATCTCTGGTGACATTATGATATGATACGTCAGTTTGTGTGCATCTGCTTTGTCGCCTTCCACAGTGATTTCTATGAGAATTCAGCGCTGATGCTGGAGGAGGAGGGAGCAGTGATTGTGGGCCTGCTGGTGGGCCTGAACGTCATCGATGCCAATCTGTGTGTCAAAGGCGAGGACCTGGACTCACAGGTAACTGAAAATGTTGTCTCACTGTAGATACTTTAGGTGTTTACAGCTGGTTTGTATTATAGTTGCATTTGTTTGGACTTAGAAGCATTTGGGATCATTTATAGTTCATTAATCTGAGAAGAGATAAGGTTTTAGTAAGGACGACATTTTTATTTCAATGAACTATTTATTTACATTTTCATTTACATTAACTCGTCGTCATCTTCCGCTTATCCGGGTCCGGGTCGTGGGGGGGCAGCAGCCCCAGCAAAGAAGCCCAGACTTCCCTCTCCCCAGCTACCTCAGCCAAGTCCTCCAGGGGAATCCCAAGGCGTTCCTAGGCCAGCCTAGAGATCTAATCCCTCCAGTGTGTCTTGGGTCTGCCCCGAGGTCTCCTCCCAGATGGACACACCCGGAACATGTTCCATTAAATCAGTTTCTGATGTAAAGGTTAAAGTTCAAGTGACTGATGAGATCATCACGGAGCACAAGCGAATCTAACCAGAGCACATGTGCGAGAAGAGAGAGAGAGACAGTCAGTCCACTGAACTGTTAATTGTGTATTTTTCATGTAAACTCCAAATGAACAAACTGAAAGTAAAGTTGCAGAAAAAGGGTGCAACATATTATTTAATTATTTATTTTTTAAATTCGATTCAATTTTATTACGAGCACACAAAATCAACGTGGTCAACATTTGTTTTTTTTGTACTCAAACAATAGTGGGAAGAAGTGAACTCCCACCCCTCTATTTCAAACCAATAATCCAATAGATTCCACTTCCTGTGCCCCAACACACCTCATATCCACCCCTGATCGACACAAGTATCCATAACCATTTATCAACACATTGTCACCTCATACAATCTGATTTGCACAATCAAATTGAATTTTATTTCGACCACATAAAAGCATCAAAACATCATTCAACGTGGTCAATTGATCAATTTTATCTATTTATTTTTTTTTGCAGTATAAGGTACAAGAGACAAATGGCCATGCGTACATTTAGACACTTGTATACCATGGACTGTCCATACATTAAATGGAAAAAGTCACATTTTTCCTAATAGTTAATGTCCTTGTGTTGTTGTAGGAGGAGATTGTAGGTCATTAGAAGAATGTGATTGACAACTTTTATCACCAGGGAGACTGAGGGAGGATCCTTTTTAAGACAATATTTGCTAATGGATTTGTTTTTTCTGTGCCAAACACTATTCTAAACAGATATATGTCACATTTCCATAATTCATCTGCTGGACAACAAAGTAGCCAAAAACTGAATACATCAGTTTGATCCAAAAGCCAACATTACTATAATGAACCCAGAATACATGTGTTTGATCTGCCTCCAGTCATCCACACTCCCTTCATTAAGACAATTAAAACACCATAAAACATTAGATTTTTGTATCAGTGTTATGAAGAAGTGGACCAGACTATTATTATTAGCTTTTATGTGGCTGCAGTATGCAAAGCTAAAAAGTAAATAAAACAATGTCTCCCTTTATCCTGTGCCTCTCCTCTGATACGACTCTTTGACCTCTAATACTCTCATTTTAATGGGAAGAAATACAGATATAATTGATTTATGGCATTGTCTTGCTATCTGGCAAATGGAAAGTGGAGTCATATTTCTGTTTAATGGGTGGAGACTTTTTGTAAAGTGCAAACATTGTACAGCTTGTGATCATACCTGACAGTAGTAACACAACAGCGGTAGCTATAGAGGCTGCTTCAGATCCATGTGTTCAAGTTAGACAGAGACTCGGGTTAAACTTTCTTCAAAACTTTGTGACGGAGGCATATATTATCACTGGTGAATTATTCTTATTTGAATGTATTTAGGCTGGTAACCATGGTGATATGTATGGTTTGGGTCACATGGGCACGAGGATGACACCCACAAAGTTATATAGCAGGGTTCCTGCAGATCCTTGAAATGTCTTAAAAGGCATTTTAAGACATTTTAAATGAGGCCTTAATTGGCATTAATAAAATGTAAAAATGTAGACACATAAGATTTATGTTGGCCTGAAATAAAAAGGATTTGGTAACATTTAGGCTGTCTATATTACAACAGTAATTTAGAGTGAGTAGAAAATGAGGGCACATCATATTGTGGGTATAGTATTCCTTTAGCTATACTTAGTGTTTTTGCAAGTGTGTGTTTATATGGTTTATTAGTGTGTGTGTTATATATTAAAAATGTCAAACTTATGCTTCTTGATGCAAATGGTTCATGAATGTAGCAGCAACTGGACCAAAAAGTCATCTTCTATTTAAAATAAACAGCTGGTAAAACTGCCCCCAACTAATTCATGTGGTGTTTTTGTAAAATGTAATTGTTAAATGTTCAATGTAATTTCAATTGGCATTAAAAAAAGGTCTTAAAAAGTCTTGAATTTAACTTCCCCCGAGCTGTTGGAACCCTGTATATGAAGGTGAATCACCTGCATGGAGGTTAGGAAGGCCAGTCTATGTAGCTATAATTTTTGTTGGCTGCTCTTTGGTTTAATTTACCTTCCTTTTACACATTCACCAACAGTGCATATTTAACCATCCTGTGTGTGTGTGTGTGTGTGTGTGTGTGTGTGTGTGTGTGTGTGTGTGTGTGTGTGTGTGTGTGTGTGTGTGTGTGTGTGTGTGTGTGTGTGTGTGTGTGTGTGTGTGTGTGTGTGTGTGTGTGTGTGTGTGTGTGTGTGTAATACGAAGCTGCCTTAGAACATTAAATCATATTAAATTTACATTGGACTGAAGTGAGCTTCTAGGAAAGTGCTGGAGCCCGTCACCTGTACGGCAGGACCTAAACTATCCTCTCAAGGATCAGAACGTCACAATACTCTGCAAACATTTTATCTGAGTAATTAGTGAAGCCCGGTTACTTAAATCATTGTAATTATCTGTTTTATTAGAAGATGAGGTGGTAGTTTACAGCTGGGTGAAGCCTGGTGACTCAACCAAAACAATGACTGTGTGCAAGTTTTACTTCTCAGCCCACGTCTTCCCTCTGTGAATTATTTTAGAGGTTTTGATGTTTTTGTTTTTACTTTTTATATATATTTTTTTTAGGTTGGGGTAATTGACTTCTCTATGTACTTGAAGAATGACATCGATGATTACAGGAGTGAAGAGAGGTAAGTTCTCCGCTGTGTGTAACACACTGTCTAGTGAATTTGTTAGAAGCATTCGAAAGCAGTTTGGAGCTGACTGTGTTATTGTTTGTCTGATGACAGAAACAGCCAGATAGCATCCATCTTGGACCAGAAGAACTATGTAGAAGAGCTGAACCGACAGCTCAAGTAAGAGTCAGCTTTTTATTACAGTGTTTTACAGTAGTTTACCACATTAATATAACCTGATCTGTATAAATACAAAGCTATATTAAAATTAAATTAAATTAATTCTATTTTTATCTGTTTTTTTGTTTTATTCTTATCCAGCTCTACAGTGCATGGTCTTCAGGGCAGAGTTGACTCTCTGGAGAAGTCAAACTCTAAACTCATAGAGGAGGTAAAACTGGTTATGTTTGTGTTTTGGATTAAAGTGAGCATATAGAAGGAGCACAGCTAAAAAAAAAAAACATCACTACTGTTAATGTAGTGTGCATAGGATCCCAGTCTAAACCTGAATAAATGACAGTAATTACCCAAATAAATGAAGTGAAATCTCATCACTATCTTTTATTGTTGCCAATTTATTGGTGGTAAAAGTGACCATCTGATTTTTTTTTTCTTTCTCTGCAGTTAGCCATAGCCAAAAACAACATCATCAAACTGCAAGAAGAAAACCAGCAACTGAGGAGTGAGAACAGTGTCATTCTTCTGAAGACACAACAACACTTAGAGGTATAGACACCATACAAATAAAACATGAGAAATGCTGCTTTTCCACTCTTTGACTTCTATGAGACGGTGCACGCTCAGAAGGGCAGAGGTCAATGACTGTGAAATATTGCATCACGAACGTCTCTTCAAATGCATGAGGTGTCTGAAAACTTTGCATATGTGCACAAATAAAACCGGCCAGTAGCCAAACTCAGTCAAACCATTTCAAGTTGAACTGACATAGTATAAAAGTAGTACTATTACTCTCATTATTATTTATTTATAATATGTAATGCATTTGTAATTTAAATGAACTTATACTTATTTTTATGTATGACCTATTTAAGCCACCTATGGACTGTTGTTGAGAATTAGCATTTATGCTACATACATCTATGGAAAACATCTGGTCTCTCCTTCTGATTGTACTAATGTAGTTTTCTATGTCCATATTAAATCAAGTCTTAGTATTATTTGTAATAATAATAATAATAATAATAACTAGAAAAGCACTCTGAGAGCACAAACCTTCACCAAGGCAGACCCCCCCCCCTTCGAATGAAGAGAGGTCCACCAAGGAGGTTATGTTTTTGTTTGTGTGTCTGTCTGTTAGTTAGCAAGATAATTAAAAAACTTGGGGACGGATTTTGATGAAATTTTCAGGATGTGTTGGGAGTGTCACAAGGAACAAATTATTACATTATGGTGGTGATCCAGAAGAGATCCTGGATTCTGGATCACTTTGAAATTCATTCTCCATTTACCACAATGTAAAATATCAAAGTGATCCAGAATCCAGAATCTCTTCTGGATCACCACCAAAATATAATCATTTGTTCCTTGTGACACTCCCAACCTACCCTGAAAATTTCATCAAAATCCATCCATATGTTCTTGAGTTATCTTGCTAACTAACAGACAGACAGACAAAAACATAACCTCCTTGGTGGAGGTAATAATAAAAGAAGCCTGATGCGATGTTAGATAAAACTGAACACACATCTAAAATCACATACACACCATGTGCTCTGTGTCTGTTCACTGTTTTGCAGGTAACCCAGGGTGATGTGTCTGTGGAGAGAGACACCTACAAACAGTCTCGTCAGGGTTTGGATGAAATGTACAACGAGGCTCGAAGACAACTGAAGGAGGAGTGTCAGCTCCGGCAGGTCAGACTAAAGCTGCAAACATTAGTGGAACTCATAAAGTCATCATGGTTTTTTTTCTTCAGTACAAATGAAGTATTGAAGCAATAAAACACATGAAGCGTCTGCGTTACAGATATAATAAATAAATGTTTCTAAATAATGGCATTAAAAACCTCATTCTTTCAGTAACAACAAACATATAATGTTAATTTATGTACTTTTTACTTTAAGGATGTGGAAAATGAGTTGGTCGTCCAGGTGTCGATGAAGCAGGAAATGGAACTGGCTATGAAACTTCTAGAGAAAGATATTCATGAAAAACAGGTCAGTCACTGTCTACCTTTATTATATCCCCGAATTACATTTCAAAGCTGTAATAAAGTTTTGGTCCGACCGCCGCTGCCAAACGTCCTTTGTGTGAATGTGATGACTTGAAAAATATTCGGTTTAGGAATTCCATGTTTTCTATATCGATGAATATCATGGAGACAAAGAACTGATTTGGTTTTGGATGATGTACTATTTGTAAGTCTTAATTTACAGCCCTTTGGGGCAGCAGTGGCTGCGATATTGGGCTTTACAAAAATAAAATGATTTGATTTGATTTGATTTAAGTTGACCACAAGGGGGCACTCAAAAGTTTAAAATCATAAAATATTTTTTTCTGGAACTATTTGTTTGACTTCAAATCAAGTGCAAATGAAAGGTCATGACGTTGGGATTAAGGATCAGGAAGTTTGGGGATATACCCCCAGCTGTGGCCTCCAACGACATCAGCCTAGTTTTGTTCATGTTTTACTTTTTGACCAGTTCCATCCTTTACTTTATTGGTTTCATACTAAATTGGGTTTATAGATTGCTAGTGACCCAGAATAGATCTGATTCCATTTTTGGAACAGTAGGTTCAAGTTAAAATGTTTTATGAATATTTTTAAATCTTTTTCCCCCTCCCATTTAGTTATAATGGGCAACATTTCAGATGTCGATAAAATGTCAATTTTGTTTACATTTGCTTCACACTTGGCAGATATATAGAAGAAATTGATATCACCACATGACATCAGCTGGATGGATGACAAAATAAAGTACAATATGTGTGAGGGGGCGGGGTTTGTTGTGCCTGCCACCACTTGTAGATTTTTTTTTTCTACTTTCAGCTCTTTGTCTTTTTGTAAATTTCAGTTCAATTTTATTTTAAACACACAAAATCATCAAAACATCAAGGCATCAATCAAAATGGTCAACAACATTTTCTGAAAGGGAGTGGGAAGAAGTCAAACGTATAAACTCCCACACCCTTTTTACAAACTAATCCAATAGATTCTGCTTCCTCTGCTTTAACAAACATTTGTTTTATTTATTTATTTATTTACCATTAACACAAAGCATCCATACAAACCATTTATATACAAATCTTTTGTAAGTCACTTCACGCAATCTGATCTGTATAATCCGCTTTAAAGTATATTTATATTTACTACAAATACGCTATTTAATAAATATGATAATATCTCTTAATCATGATAGTGTAAATTAAGTTAGTCTTTCATTTATGTCACAGACATGTAGGTATTTTTCACCCGACATGTTTCAGCGTGTTAATTCCGCCTTCGTCAGAGGGTCATCTTAGTGTTGCAGTGACGTGCTTTTAAAAAAACAGCTGATGTTCTTGTGTTGACAGGGAGGTCACACCTCCACAACAACATCAGCTGTTTTTTTTTTTTAAAGCCTGTAACACTCAGGTGACCCTCTGACGAAGGCGGAAGTAACACGCTGAAACATGTCAGGTGAGAAATATCTGCACGTGTGTCTGACATAAATGAAAGACTAACTTAACGTAACAATAAGACATAATAATCATAATAAACATCCTACAGTCATGATAATATATCACATTTATATCTTATTTTATGCACTCTTCTACATTATAACTATATTTTCACTTATTCAGATATTTTAATGATTTATATTATTTCATCCTTTTAAATGTACAAATTGAAGAATCCTTTTTTTTTTTTAGATTTTGATTCAGATTATTCCACAGATGTTCCCATTAACATACATCCACTGGCTTTTGGAATTTGTTCGACACTTCATTTTCCTAAATATTTAAATTCCCCTTAAGTTCTAGTCACTTTTCCTGGACTAGAACATCTGCTGTAAACTGTCAGGGAACATGTGGTCATGACTTTTCTACATTATAATAAAAGTATTAAGGTCCACAATGTTATGTAGTTGTTTTTTTTTATTGCATTTAATTTTGTAAATAGGGAATTTGTTGGCACCAATTACTGTGTAACATTTGAAAAAGCCTAAATATGTATGATTAACTGCAGAAAATAAGCACTGACCTGTGAAGTCTTAACCTGATTTAAGTGCAGACTTCAGACACATAGTGGAAGATGGCGATAAGCCCTCGGGAGGCTCTGGCTAAAAATATTACAGCTGCTTTTTCTCATGCACGTGGAGCAGGAACATACCAACGCCTGTGCCTGTTTATTTGGCCATTCAGTCAGTGTCGCTCCTCTCACCAACGGCCCGTGAAGCCTCAGCATAAACACCACCTGATGACATTTAGAACCAAGATGTGAGATACAGTAGCTGCTGTGGCATCATCATCCTCATCCTCATCCTCATCCTCATCATCATCATCATCACGGTGACAGCTCAGGGATCATTAACAACAGCATCACATGGACCAGTTGTCAGACTGGAGATTCATGTCTGGAATATTATCACTCAGGATTAAAATGGTGGATTGGATGAGGTGCAGTTTGTGTAATGTGGTGTCGAATGCAGATTGTTCTGTTTATTATCATTAGTATCTGTTTATGATTGTTTTTTTGTCCAGGGAGAGAATTAACAAATTACCAACAGTGTCCTTATTTTTACTGAAATACTTTGGGATATTGTATTTTACTGCAATAGGAGCAAGAGAAAAAAAAAAAGCTCTGTGTTATTGTCCATTACTGAATGACATAAACCTCAATTAGGAATTAGGTTTGTATGAATGTGTTTGTGCATGTGAAAAGTGAACTGAATATTGATCCAAAGGACTTGATTTTTTAAATATTTTTTTAGGAGAAGGGGTGGGATTAAATAAGTTTTGCTTCTTCCCACTCCTTTTTGAATATACAAACAAAGCCATGTTTTGTTATGTTTGGTTTTGTTTTTCATGTATGTTTTTATATTAGTTGAGGGCAATCGTTTAAGCTGTTGCATATTCGAAATAAATGAACTGCTACTACTACTACTACTACTACTACTGCTGCTACTATTACTACTACTACTACTATTACTACTATTACTACTACTACTCAACAGTACCTAAACAAATGTGCAAAAAAAATAGTTGGTGACAGCTTCCCTTTTTGGTTTTGTTTGCTTGAAAACATTCAGCTAGAGTGCAAGAAGTCTACAGTAAAACTTAAAAACTGGATTTTTTTTAGAATTTCCAAAAGAAAATATAAATATATTTCCCACATTTTACAATAAGTAATTTAATCCAATATTACACGAACGGTGAACAAAGTACAACCTATACACTGAATTACAAACAGCTTTTATTGTGATATGCATCAGGTGTTACCTGTTACATACTTTTAAAGGGATCAAACTTTTTTGTTTCACTCAGGTCACATATTTTTTTTCCTCTTTCTGGCTAAAAGTAGTCCTTTGAAGTGTAAAAGTTTCAGTCCTCTGAATTAGACCTTTGCTGGATGCTGTCTGTGTACTAATAATAAATAATCAGCTCTTTACATCACCTCCTTTAAATCACATTATTATTCCATTGTATTATTATTGTATTACTAGCTGTAAATTGCATGGATGTGAAGAATGTATATTTACAAAACAAAAGGAACTAAACAGATAAAATGTAATATATTTTCAGACCTACAAAAGAAAAAAATTACATCAAAAAATTGTCATAGAGGAATTTTTTTCCCTACATATTTTTCATTTATTTTGATGGAATATCCTGTATCTGTGTGCGTGTTATTTTTTAATATATCTGACAAACTCTTGCCCCCTACAGAGGACAGGATGATGTGTTGTGTCCCTACTGTCTAAAGTGAAATAGTCAAAGTCTTAGTAAATACTAACACTTTTTTCTGTGTTTTTAAGTGTGTTTTTTTTTTTTTCGCAATGTACCAGCTGTTTTTTGCACTAATAGTCTTGTTTTCCTACTGGATGAGACGGGGCAGCTTTACTGGGTCAGAACACTGAAGTATTTTTTTATTTAACAGGACACACTGATCGGGCTGAGACACCAACTGGATGAGGTTAAAGCCATCAATGTAGAGATGTACCAGAAGATGCAGGTACAGATGTTTTCTGATCTAGTATCACCTGGAAAAATAAAGGGAAAAAAAATAAAATAAATACTGACTTTTACCTTTACTATTACTCACTGACTTTCACTCTTTCAGTCATCTGATGAGGAAATGAAGAAGAAAAATGATGTGATTAGTCGTCTGGAGGAGAAAACCAATCAGATCACTGCCACCATGAAACAGCTAGAGCAAAGGTGAGACACACGGCTCATAAAAACACATCGAAACTGGAAAATCACTATCCCCCTGTTTCTGGCAAAACCACTCAACTGCAGTCTTTGTTTTTATTTATGTGACTTGACAAACAAACTCTTATTTTATTAAAGAACATTAAACCAACATCACAACATATAAAAGGAACAAAGCAAGAAATGTTACAATCTGAAAGTTGCAAGAATATTATTATATTATATTATATTATATTATATTATATTATATGCTTGAGGTTCCCCCAGAAAATTCCGTACAGATGCGGTGAAGCTTGTTTGCTGGGGTTTCTTTAAGATACAAAACTTGGCAAAATGATGTAAAAAAATAAAAATAATAATAACCCCAAAAGAACCCTGTGATTGTTCAACAAAGCAAGTTCTGTAATGTAATACCGGAAATATGTACTGTGTATAATGTGCACTGTAATGTGTGCTGAAATACAAGTTGATTTCATCGTGTATTCATCAGAAGAATTAATCATATCATCATGCATGTGTATATATGTATATTTAAATTTACATAACTAGAACTAATGTTGTTTTGTCCATTAGACCAGCTTCCTCACTGCAACTTAAGTAGAAGTTTAGAAGAATAATATGAGAGAGCAGCGTGTGCAAGATTGTGGATATTTTTCTTTTTTCAATCAAATTTTATTTGTCTCGCACCACATCACACAGAAATTATTTCAAGATTTCATTTAGAGCTGCTTTAAACCAGAGTCTTAATCCAGTTCAAAGACACCAACAGAATCCTCCAGGAACAAATACTGGGCAGCAGTGGTGAGGAAAACGTCCTTTTAACTTCTCATTTCATATAAAATAATATATTTTGATAGTAAGATTGTGTTTTAGATTGACGACAAGATTGGTCAATATCCTCCTAAGACCGAATACAAATAGTCACTTTTTCTGATCAAGACAATAATTTAACATAAAATGCCAAAACATTTACTTTACTGTATGTCAGGAGGATGTGTGTGTGTCTTTCTATTGTTTCTAACCTGTTTTCTGGAATATATTGTGCCCTGTTTGACCTGTTATATTTATGATAATGTAGTGTAACTATTTAAACGCATGCTTGTTTTCTCTGTGAATATTCCAATCGTCTCTTTAGTTGTAACACTGCGCAGTGAAAAAAAACCCTCTCCCTCTAGTGTCCGCTGATTCATTGATGCCTTGTGTCCCCTGCTCACCCCATTGTTTCCCAGTCAACACACTCCATCCCTCCTCCCCTCCCCCATTGGTTTAAAAGCTTATCCATCCTATTTGTGATTGGTTATGAATGTTTTTGCTGCTCTCAAGGTTTACGTAAGCGGGTAGAACATAGATCCTGGTTACACTTATTAGTATCATACAACTGTGTCGCTTTCCGTGTGAAATAATCCTGTTGAAACTGAAAAAAATCAAGGCTGCTAATGAGAAGTTCCAAATGTTGTAGTGTTTCAAATGTGGTTATTTATCCACTAAAGCAATTGGCATGGCCTGTACCATGTTACTCACACTACTGATAATCAGTACTTGTTAGGGAGAACATTTCAGCAGACTTATGCTTCATTGTATCCACACTTCAGCTCAGAATGACAGTTTTCCTGTTTATTCATCTATCTGCCCATGTTACCTTTGCCTGCTTTTCGTCCTCACCTCTTGTCAGTATTCACACACTCAATACAAATGGAAATGTATTCAGCCTGTAGAAATCTGATCAGTGTGAATATAGCGTCATGAAATCAGATTTCTGTGTGTTAATGTCTTTCCTCTACACTTACTGCTCTGCCTCTGATGATAAATTTGACTTCAAGTGTTCAGTGTAACTGGGGCTGATTAGCTTACTGGTGTATTGACATCCTTTCCTTCTTCCTTCCTTCTTTCTTCCTCCCTCCTGTTCGTCCCCTTTGTATCATTCATATCCATCCATTCGTTAATTTTGGTCCCTTGATGACTTTTTTTTTTTTTTTTTTTTTTACCCCTCGCTACCTTTCCCATGATTTAATTCCTGCACCTTTGTGTGTAGCGATAAGGATCTGCTCAGTCAGACCAGAACGCTTGCTATGTCATTTGTCAAGTGTGCCAGCACAGACACAGAGCACCAGTACAAACTAGTCAAGGACATCTCCTTCTGAGGACGGACCTGCACATAACGCACACACACACACACACACACACAACCACTTATGAATAAATGGACTTACTAGAACATTCCTGTTGTTGCACACAATATTCAGATGGTTTAATGACCTCAGAACTGACACAGAGCCAGTGAAACTGAAACGTACTGGTTCACTGAAACATCACCCTAAATAAGTTTAGTGGGTTTTCTTCTTTAGTGTCATCATCATCTGGTTCAGAAACAATCTGAATATTTTTGTACATTATACATAGAAACTGAAGAACATTCAAATTTGTCAAACACTACTTCCATGTATTTCTCTCACATGCTCAAGCGTGAACACATCTATTCACACACATTACTACACCGTGTCTCCAGTACAGTAGTCAGTTTATATGCAGTGTCGTTGATTGACTGGACCAGGCTCTGAGACGTCCACATTAAGGTTGTTGTTGTTATTGTTGTTCAAACTGAGTCAGGAGTACAGTGGGCTTCTCCACTGCATGTTAGAGGGTATTTGCTTTTATGTCTTTGCAGTTGACATTCGGTCCTTTTCCACTCCATGGAACTAGTTCAAATCAGCTCTACTTAAACTTGGTTTTCCTTCAGGCAAAAGTTGCGGATAATATTACTTTTTGTTTTTTAATGCCACCCTTATTGATGTTTCAGTTAAATTTAAGAATAAAACAGTTTGCTGAGACATGACAGACTACTGATTAGTTTTAGAAAATCCCTTCTGTGTCACTGATGTGTGAGACCGGATATTCTGATAAAACCAAGTCATTCTATTGTACTAAAGTTTTTATTATATTACTTTAAAATACTCCACCATTTGTCTGTGTGCAGTGACAAACAGCCAGAGACAGTAAATCTGTAACATCTTCCCTTCAGTAGTCTCCATTCCTTCTGTGTGTTTAGGGTTGAAGATGGTGTTAGGACAGTATCTTGCATCGTTGCTATGACAACCAGCATATGCCGCAATATGCTGGTCTCATTCCTTTATTTTGTGGCTCCTTGATGTCTGCTTGTGATACAGAAATCGATGTCAACGTTCTGTCTTTAAGGATGTCTCAAGTCCTATGTTGCATCACAAGAAGTATGTTGTGAAGAGCATACATATTTTTTGGACAAACTAGAGCACTATCACTGTGTTACAAAGGAATGTTTGTCCTTATTCATATTTTCCCTTAGCTTCTTATAGGTTTACATGAAACCACTCTGCTCATATGATACAGCTCCTAAAATAACACCATATTCATGCCACAGGTAGAAGTGGACCACACCTTACTTTTTGCCCATATCAGTTCGAACAGCACAAAGGCTACACACACACACACACACACATACACACTTTTAATATGTGGTCCTAAAACACATACTGATGTTTTTCAATGTGACTTGTCACTTGCCATGTCACATTTTTACGTCACTAAAATCTCGTCCCAGTTCTGTGCTGAAGCAGGTGTGACCTGGTAAGATTCATATTAACTTCCATAAACACAGTGTGCTGTGTGTGATGTCACATCTTCTTCTGTGCATATGGGTTACTTCAGGACCATAGACTATTTATTTACACATAATTCTGCTGACAGTCACATTTGAATTATAATATGAACAACCACCCAAAAAAAAAATCTGATTTCAACATATAATTTGAATTGAGCATTAAGATCTGCAGTCTGAATGTAGCATATCAGATGGATGATGCAGCTGTTCTACATTTATTTAATATAATGGCTCAAGAATGTCACGTTTATGCCTGATACTTGGATTGCTCTCTCCTCATGTCTCCTCCTTACTTCACATCTCAGGTGGGAGGGGCTAAGACGAGCAAAGGCAGTGGATGATGAAGAAGTACCTTTGTTTTAGTTGAACCTAGTCAGGATGAGCTGGTACCATGTGGTGGAAAAGTACCATTTGCTTTGCTCTAAAACAAAGGATGATAATAAAAAAAACAAAACTACAGTAATCAGTCTCTACAGCTTCCTGCATGTGAGAGTCGGTCAGTCAGTGGGGTTACCTACAGCGCTCGGTCAGATGGGAGTGTGCTTGTGCAGCCTCCTGCTTTTAATTTGCTCTGCATGTGTTGCACTTGCTGATCAGCGTCTGACAGGCTGTGGTGTCCTCTGCCCTCTTACCCGCCATCCTTCTGAACACGAACCTAAACCCAGGCAGTTACAAAGTCGAGATTTATAGCTACAGCTCAGTGGGACCGGCAGCTTTAGCTAACTTTGTGTGTTTTGTTTCTGTAAAACAAATAGCTCAGTTTAAGGAAGAATTGTTGTCGCACAGCTGTAAACTTCTTTATCAGAGGAAACTGAATGTGTTGGTGTGTCGCATTTTGGCATATTTATTGACATTGTAATAGATCAGGAAATAAGCATACTATTCTAACTCCATGTTCATAGTACTGTAACGCATCTCAAGTCGTAGAAGAATAAACATTCAGTAGAGATGTTTAACACTCACAACTACTGTCTTCTACCACCGTGTTCAATAAAGTTATTTGTTTTGAAAAAGTTACGTGTGGTTTGACTTTTGAGCCAAGGTGTGATTTATTTATTTCTTTATTTTTTTCACCCTGCATTATGTAATTTATGTAACATGCAGGAAGATGTTGATTGAGATTTTCCTCCAGATTGTCAGATATCGGTGACAGACTATTCAAATCTACTTAACTTACTTTAATAAGTTAAGTCAGAGGAACGGTATGACATGACATATTTGAACATATAAGCCCTCAAAACACTTTTCGCTTCCTCTCAGTCATTTTGTGTCGCCTTTTCTCATCGTTAACCAGTTGATTTTCCTCATTATTTCATTTCCCTTGTTTATTTTAATGTCTCGCACCAGTGTTGATCTCCGTTATTTGCATGCAAGTCAAACCTCACACTTTGTTGCATTTTTTTTTTTAACTACACCACCATCCCTCCTTTACGTTTCCTCTTTAGAAGCTCCATCTTTAACCTCGCTCCACTCCCATCAGCCTCTATTCTTTTTTTTCCTCCCCCCTCCATCCTCCCCTCCCAGTTTTTTGCTCTCCATGGTCCTGAGTTTGTCCCTGGTTATAATGGTGCAGATTACAGGATGCAGAGAGGCACCGATCCTTGGCTGAGGAGGGAACCAGACGCTTCAAGTTGGACTTTGCCAACAAGGCCGACAGCCTGCAGCGGCAGATTGAGCACAGAGAAAAGCAACTGTAAGCAAATCAATCAGTTACTTTATTTATCCCTGAAGGACAACTAGTTGTGACGCATTGAAACATAAACTAAACACAAGGCATATTAAAAAAAAGAGTGGAAGATTAACAGACATCCATGATCACTGAAAACATTAAAGCTGAATTCCACTGTCTTTTTGTTCACTTTATTTTCTATGTATATGTTGTCTTTGTTATTTTGTTTTGTTTTTTTCTGCAGCCAGCAATTGGAAACAGACCTGAAGATAGAGAGGGAGTGGAGGCAGACATTACAAAATGATCTGGACCGAGAGAGAGAGACGGTAGCTCAGCTCAGTACAGAGGCACTGCAGATTAACGGACTAAAAAAGGTAAAGCTCATATACTGTACATGATGTGTTTGAATTGAATACATGTACAATAATCAGCCACAACATGATGATCTTTGGCAGAGGATGGGGAATAATCAAGGTTTCTTATTCATTCTGCACAAGTACAAAAGAAGTAAAATATTGTGACCCTAGGTTAAGTGTGTCATAAATAAGAATCCCATACAGTGGACTATAGATAAAAAATATGAAGAGTTCATTTGCAAAAACAGATAACTCTATATTTTTCATTCTTTTCACAAAGTAGCATTTTTTACTCTACATTCCAGGTAATACTCATTGATTTGATATATTATTTATTCAATTTAGTGGACCTTACCAAATGAAATACATATTATATCAAATCAATGAGTATTACCTGGAATGTAGAGTAAAAAAAAAGCCATTTTGTGAAAAAAAAGAAAAATGGAGTTAACTGTTTTTGCAAATGAACTCTTCATATATAAAACAGTAGCATCTATTTAAAAAAATAAAGGTGAAATAGATAAGTTAAATAATAAGAACAGCAGCAACATAGGGTGTGCACTACAATAGATAAATAAACAGATAAGTTATATAATAAAAACAGCTCTACTACTACCACTATGGAGCCAGTGCGGCCTTAGTGTTCAGTGCTCTCACAGCCTGGGGGTAGAAACTCTTTAAAAATCTGGCAGTTCTGTGTTGAATGCTCCTGAATATCTTCCCTGATGGCAATCAATAATGTTGATTATTTCATCATAATAGTGCCTGTTAGTGGTTTAGATATACAGTATTAAGCAGTAAGTGAACATTGAGGCCTTGATGCCGGCGTGTTGGAAGCATGAAAATGTGGGGTGTAAGGAACTGAGCTACTTCGACATTGTGATCAGATCTGAATATCTACACAGCTGCGGTCAAATTGTGTTCTCCAGTGTTCACCTGTATATGGTTGTGATGCTATACTGTAGCTGATGGTTGTATGTGGGTTTGTGTATGTGATGCCGTGTATTTCATCTACTCTGTGTTCATGTGACGTGTATATGCAGGAGTTCCATCGACTCCAGGATGAAAACATTCAACTGAAAACGATCTGCGAAGATCAAGAGCAAGCACTTGAAGAACTAGGCTCCAAACTCAGCGAGTAAGTTGTTAATATAAATCGACCTGTTTTGTGTAGTATTCCATAAATTTGATAACTAAAATGAATTTGAAAATGTTACTTTTACTCAAGTTCTTTCTTGTTTCAGATCCAAACTAAAGATCGAAGACATCAAGGAGGCAAACAAAGCTCTTCAGGTAAATTATAAATAACATTCAAATTAAAGAATGGTCTTAAATATAAAGCAGTGTTTTAACTTCATCATTTGTCATAAGATCTTGATGTGATATTTTGATGACGTGTTTATGTTTATTGGTGTTTTAGGGAGGCCAGGTTTGGCTGAAGGACAAAGAAGCCAGTCACTGCAAACTGTGTGAGAAGGAGTTCTCCATCTCTAGACGAAAGGTAAGTCAGAGTTTGTTTGTTTTTTTATTCTATGTTGACTGACATCTGTTGGTTCCAAACACCACTATCTTTTTTAATGGCAGAGAAAAGGCAACACACCATAATTTCAGGCAGTAGAAGCTTCGAATAATGAGATATTGTTCAAAATTAATATTTTGCTGCACTATATGTTGGCGATTTTATAAGAAACAAACCATCATAATTGTCTGTTACACTAAATTCATAAGTTCACATCAGTCAGTATAATAGTTAGTCATCGTCACTGTAAATATGAATATGTTAAGTGTTTTTTTTTTTCATAGCTGCTTCAGATGATGTATTATGCACAATATTATTTATTTAACATAAGCTGCACAGTTACTAACCTGTAGTAAATGTAGCTGGAGCCTCAGTAGTGAACATCTATGTCCTGCACACACACTACAGCAGTGATTAGTGTGTATAAACACTCATGGAAATAACATGTAACATGGAAGGTCTATGGATTATCTCTCATATGAACCACAGGTGGAATCATGTTTGACAGTTACACTTGTGGAGGTTTATTGACGCTTCTCCTATGGTTTGTCTTCAGCACCACTGTAGGAACTGTGGGGAGATTTTCTGTAACAGCTGTTCCGACAACGAGCTTCCTCTTCCGGCTTCGCCCAAACCAGTGCGAGTGTGTGACACCTGCCACGCCTTGCTCCTCCAGAGATGCTCCTCCAACCCTACATGAAGGAATCCTCTGTAAGATTTACCTCCACACTTAGTCTCAACTGTGTTTGCTGCTAGCGATGCACCGTGTGCATGAACATACCAACTCTGTATTATTTATTTTTCTGACCTGGTATTGTTCACAACACTACTTTTGCTGCACATGCCTGCTTTTTGTAACTCAATGCAAATGAGGAGGCAATTGTTCTATTATAGCATGGGCTGAGACTTCTATATAGTACCAGACGAACTCGGCATCCAGGACCGATCACAAAGCATAAACAATCATCAAATATAATTTGTTCTTACTTATTTGTAGTAAGTTGACATCCTTTTCTATACGAGTGCTGGCTATGCTCAGACATCAGCAGATACTTAGTAACAGAATCTGAAAATGCAGTACGACAACTTACAAAGCTTAAGTGGGAACAACTAAAGACTTTTCAAACTATAGTTCAAAGCACAGGACACAGCTGTGGTTGTTGTTATGCAGGAGTGTTTCATTAAAACCAAAACAGGTCTAAATATGTTCTACAATTCAATGGTTAAATGTTTCTTTCTCATTAGTGGGATATTTTGGAACCTCTGTTATCAAACAGGAACAAATACAGGAAAGACTCAGTTCTTAATGTCTGAATAAAACAACTGAAAATTTCCGATTGTTCTGCAAAATAAATGCAGAAACATTCACTTGCGCAAGTTCTGCAGATCTTGTGTAAGTTACGTTATAATTAACAAAACTGACTTTTAAATGAACTTGAACCTTTTTTTTTGTCAGGACCATTTCTGCCTGTGTACATGCCTTACCTACTTGTGCTTCTCATGTTGCCAAATTGAGTTCAGTATTTCATCCAAGAGATGAGATGTCTGTTGGCAACACTAGCAGATACTAGCCAACCAAGCAGTCTAGAGTAAAGGCACATTTGACTGTTTGAAACACTAATGCAGTGAATGTTGGTTAAAGAAAAGCAACAGACGCTTTCATCTTTGTGGAAGAACCAAACTCTTTTGAGTCTCACAGTTTAGGAACCACTGGCTAACCCGCAGAGACCACTTACCTGACCACAGTGTTTAAAACACTTGAGTGGTATGCACTGACAAGAAGTGTTACCAAACACTCGCCAATCCTATAAAAAATTAGGTTTTTTTTGTATTTGATTTTGTTTTTATGCACAATGTTTTGATTTCAGAAATCCAGGGAATTGATTTTTTCCTGTTCACTTGAAGTTAGTTCTATTTCATCCCTACTGACCACTAGAGGGCGATGCTGAAAGCACCAAATAATCCCTTTGCGCAGTATGAGTAATAATACCAAATGAGTCACACCTGTGACCCCAGATGGTGCTCCGGGGGTAAAAACCCTGCGTCCCATCCATAGCTCTGTTCCTTCTTTGCAAGCGGTTCCTTCAGCGTGGCATGAGCCAATGCTGTCTTGAAATTGTTTCCCGTTGCCGGACACCCCCTTTAGCGTGACGGTAGGAGCAGTGAAAAGTCACCCTCCAGGGGCTGCAACAGATTCCTCCTCATTAGAGGATAATGGGACTCAAACATATTTAACCAGACTTTGCTCTTGTTGGTGAATGGTAGCATGCACGAGCTCTCTCCCAACCCCAGGCATCTCAGTGTTAGTGTCTCAGGCCATGTGTTTGCCAGTTGAGGGGCTCCGTGTCATCTCTAACTCTCTCTTCGAGGGTCTTTACCCGGGGTGTTTGAATGCAGCCTTCCTTGCAGGTCAGCGCTGTAAAGATTTTGCTGTGTCTGAACGACTGGCTGATTTGTGTTCCATCCAAAGCATATGCAGTCTGTATTACGGGCTTTTTGCTAGTCCATGTGGCCAAACTGGGTTTCAGGCTCAAGCTGCAGAATATCAATTGGACTTCATCCCAAATGCTTACATCTCTTGGACTGTCCTTGGATGTGGTGGACTTGAAGGCTCATCCATTAGCTTGCTAGATGGCTGTCATACTTGATGTTTTGTTTTGCTTCTGGCTAGGCTGTCACCTTGCTTTTGTCATCTTCCATTAACTATGGGCTAGCTGACCTGTGGCACATATGCCATTGGGCTTACTGTCGACTGACTGGTGGCTGTGCAGCTTCCAACTAGGTGCCAAGTAACACAGGAATTGGAAGCTGAGGGTTACCTGACTTTTACACTTACACTTACCTGTGTACTGGCCCCTTGGAGGGAGGGTGATCATCTGTCCAGAGAAGTCTCCCTAGGATTTGTAGTGTGTCATAGGATGTGATGCAGTGTAGCAGCACAGGGTAATTCAAGGTAACTGGTCTCTCAGTGCATATGGAGCTGTGTGCTGCTCATCTGGCTCTCAAGCACTTTCTGTCTCATCTAAGAGCCTAACATTCTCATAGGGTCAGTCAACACCTTAGCTGTTTACTACATCAGTCATCAAGGGGGTCACTGGGTCGGCACAGCTACTGGAGGTGGGCTGCACCTCGTCTCTACTGTGCTGTGTTATTTACAGGAACCCTCTGATCTATGGCGGGTTCTCAAGGAAGGTCATTGGTTGCTGTTGGTGGTCCTGTACTGGCCAGCGCACCTATGGTTCCCATTGCTGCACAGTCTGTCGTATGTCATGGCAGCTTCCCGACAGCAGAGCTCTATTGGCTCAATACAGGGAACGGATATGACACCACACCCCATCACTATCTAGCTGTGGTTCTGGCCATGGGAGGCTCACACTGCAGCTGCCGGAGCCTGTTTGAAAACCACTCTTGACTGCCACGACGATGTCTACTCATCAGCAGTGTGGGAATGGATGGACATTGTTTTACCAGTGGTCCTCTGTCCACAGGGACAATCCAGTATCACCAGATTGTATTATGTCTGTACGGCTACTCTCCGATTTCTTGGCAGAATTGTTCTATAAGGATTTTTGGGTCTTCTGAGTGAGACTGGTGCTCAGGATTTTTCATGACATCGTCGGTATTAAGTCATTCAGTGCTTTCAGTACCACCCTCTGGCGGTTAATAGGGATCAAATGGAATGAAAGTCGCATATGCAACCATAGTTCTATGAATCCTGGATGACCACCAGAGATTTTCTGTCACTCAGACCTCTTGCATTTCTGCGAGAAGGGTCTGGAGGAACACAGCCACAGATGTGAGGGTTTAGATTACTGCCCTACAAAGCAAAAAGGCAGTAACTGCATTTTTTGGCAACATTCTAATAATTCTTTGTCATGTAATAAAATATCTCATCTCAAATGTCTGTCGTTTTGGAGATAATTGGTGTGTGTTTGTACAGTAACTGCAAGAAGTACTAGTAAAGTCCATTTCGGACCCTGCCCCAATAGTTTACAGTCAATCCCTGAATTAGATTGAAACGGATTACGTAATTACCGTATTTTGCACACTATAAGCTGCACTGTCAATAAATGGTTTTTATTAAGGTTTTTCATATATAAGGCACATTAAGTGAAGTCAAAATCATCAGATAAAAAGGCAAAATTCCCAGTCACTAAGCACTACCAGAATTAATTCATACTGTATATAAGGTGGACTGTGGTTTTTGCAGAACTAGTTAATATGCAGTAACAGTACTGCCTCATGTCCAATAATCTACCTACAACTACTGGGACTGGACAGCAAGGTCATTTTTCTCAGTTTGGTGATCTGTGCAGTTACTGCCTTGTAGGCAGGGGTCCAGAGTGCGACCTAATATTTAATGAGGTCGCTACGGTGCTAGTAGGACTAGTGGAATGTTTTTTTTTTCCTTCACTCGGCTGTGTTAGTGCATTAATAGAGTGGTTGACAATTCAATCTTACTTTCTGTCTCTTTCATGCGAGTCCTATTTCTGCTCCCTGTCTGCACCTGTTATGGTCTGCGCATGTTACATGCACAGCAGTGCACACACACACACACGCAGCATACTCAGAAAAATAAACAAAGCAGATTCAGTATGAAGACTCTGCCTCTAACATCTGAACAGAGCAGTGCATGTCCTTTTTACAGCGGTTTAAAATGGCGATTTTTCTATTAAAACCTCCAATAGTAATTTCCCGACAGTTTTTACTCTGACATTTTGATTTATTAATTATTTCGGTTTTTCTTTTATTTTGGCCTGTCAGAGTTTATAGACCTGAAATGTTGCCAATTTTCAGTTATTTTCGGTTTAATTCTTATAATTAAACATTCAACCTCCCTAAGTTCTTTTGTAGCACAAAATAGCATATATTTTAGTTCAATTTATTTAATTTAAAATATAGTGAGTAACTCGTGTGGATTACACACGGAAGCCGAGTCTATCCATGTATTTACACCCATGCGGATACAGGTCACAAGCACGGCACACAATCATTACAAATTCAATTTGGAACCAAAAAAGGAAGAAATTAAAGAATTGGTGAAAGTGAAACTAACAGAAAAAGGTGAACGGGGAAAAAGTAAAAAATACATATAAACTAAAAAAAATGGGTTATTCCACCAAATCGGTACATTTTCAGCTTTGGAAACTTTAAATTTAAAGTAATATGGTGCTACCTAATTTTTCTTGGTGCTAGTAAATGAAAAGCTAGGTGGCACCAGTGCTACCTGTGAAAACGTTGGTCTGGGACAGATTACCTCTGGAGCGTCACCTGGGGAAACAGGTGTGACTCATTCGTTATTACTACTTGAACATACATAGGCATCATTCAGTGCTTTCAGCATCACCCTCTGGCAGTCACCCTGGATTCATAGAACCATAGTTGCATACGTAACTTTCATTTTAATCTGTGCAGATGGAGAGTTTATACATCTTGCTGTTCCATTCCTGACTGAGGAAAAAAAAACTCAAACTCTCCAAGAACAAGTTTGAGATGTTTTGTAATTTTTTTGGGCAGACCTGTGAATGCTGTGACTTTAAAGTGATGGGTTACACAAGTTCCACTGCACATTCTGGTTTTGTACAATGTTTACAACATGGTTTTTCAGAAACTGGAAGTATTCATTCCCATGCAGAGACAGCACTGGCCTGGGTTTATGTAAAAAGCTTAAGTATTATAGTTTATTATCTATATATCTATATTATATATAGATAATAAACTAATAAACTTTGTCTATATATATATATATATATATATATATATATATAGACAAATATTGCTGAACTGAGCCCAGGCTGGTGTGTTTTTGTAGTGTTGCTCTTAATCTCCCAACCTTTGATGGGATTTGTACAGTGTTGATACCATGTTTATCATACCTTTGTTGTATATAAATACAGTTGATAATCACTGTGGCCTTTAGTTTATTAAATCCTGCCAGTTTAAAATTAACAATTGCCAACAGTATGATGGCCTTGACTGTGTAGCGGTTTGATTAAAGTTACAGCCTTTTTGTGAATACTGTGTGATTTATTTCTTTTGTTTTTCTGAAACAACTCCATCAAACACCTGCTTGAAAATAAAAGGAACACAGAAGGAGAATTAAATAGAAAATTTATTAGGCAAAATGTACAACAGCTGCATAAGCTATTTTACAGCTCAAATATAGACTTTATTTTACTTCCGCTCTTTAAGAGTAGAATATAATATTCAACTGAACTTTAATTTTTTTTTTAATGAATTGTGAAAACATTCATAAAAAACACACAGACTCACATTTATTTAACTTTTTAAAGCAGGAAAGCTGATCTGAACTCATGTTCAAATCAGTGCTGCACAACATCAAACAAAACTTAGTTTCAGCCAGAAGTGAATTCAAGGCTTTATTTTTAAACAAACCAAATTTGAAATTTTTAGATTTTTTTTTTTTTTTTTTTTACAAAAACAATGGACACCCAAACCTAAGCAATGCAGTCACCATCTGTTCTGATAATACTATTCCAAATAATTTTTGCTCATTAGTACAACAAATAAAATGTGTCCTTCAGAACATTGTAATTGTAAACTGTATTAGTATTTACAGGGAGACATTTGTGTGAATCTTGAAAAATGTTATTCTAGTCAAATATTTTGGTAGATGTATCCACATAATCCAGCCCCACCGGTTTAAATTACACTGGTCTTTATCATTAAGTATCTGAGGTCCAACTCTAAACCATGTTTTACTTGCTGTGAAACAAGTGACTTCAGATCAGCTCTCCAGCAAGGAGTAAATGAGGTCTAAGGAGATGTGAGACAAACATCTGGATGGACTGGAAAACGAGGATGATCTCAGTATCCACCACGCAAACCACTGCTTCGTGACCCTCCACCGCCTGAGTTGCTATAGTAACCGCCACTGCCACGGCCTGTGATGGTGAAAAGATGGACAATTATTTATTTTTTTTATAACCATACATAAATTAACACCTAAGAAAAACAAACCCCTGACCTTTTCCCACTTTTTTTTAATATAATGCTAATGAGAATTTCCAACATGTGATGGTTATTTAATATAATGGAGTGATCAGTAGACGATGCAATATAAAAGATGGATGATTAAAACTCACTCATATCAGCTGCTCCACTGGCAGTAGAGTTAAGAAACAGTTCAATATAGCGATGTTCTGTGGAAGAAAAAAAAAAAACATTCACCAATTGCAAATAGAGGATAAAAATTCAATGTTCAGTCTCGAGTTAGTGAGTTATCTTCCTGTTTTACATAATGTTGGGATTTTGGGTCTTCAATGAGAACGGCACATATTTAAGAAATTTAATTTTCAGGGTGGGAAAAGAAAATTTGCTGTAAAAGGTAAAGTACTTTATCATTATACAATGAAATGTGTCCCCTGCACTTAACCCATCCTTTCTTTGATGCTGTTGGGGCAACACCCATTAAAAATGTCCTCTGTCTGCAACACAGCCTTTAAAATACCCAGTCATACTTGTTTTTATAGGTTGTTTTCCAATCTATTATTTTGTACCTAATAAACCAATCGAAATGTTTATGTACAGCATTAAAAGCTGATTTATGAGAATTGACAAAACAAAAGAAAAACAACAAATCGGGGACATACGCATGTGGTTCTTGTCTTTGGACATGGCAGACACGGCGTCTCCATGGCAGCAGAACTCCACATCTGCTTCTCCCGTCGACTTCCCATTCGGAGCCACATCAATGTGGACCCTCATCGGGTTCAAAGGTGAGAAGAACTGTAAAATAACAGTGTAAATGACAGCTAGAAATGTACATGAATCATCACATCACCTTATGTTCATTGTGCTTTGTGTAGAAAACATTCTATATGCATAACAAAACTCAAATAAAAAAAATAGCATTATCAAAATAAACATCATAGATCTGGGACAAAGTTAAATTTCTGCCCAAGTCTTAAAGCGATAGTAAAGTAGCATCTTCTTACTTTAGCAATATCTCCCTCTGTGGCGCGGAAAGGCAAACCCCTCATGTGAACAAAATGGCCACTGTGGAAGCCTAAGCCACTGTCACTTTGACTACTGTAACCATGGCCTCCCATCCCTGCATAAAAACAAACAATACACCTTCAGTTGTGGAAATGTTTGTTCGTGTGTAAAATATGGAAATGATCACAAAGGCCTTCTGGGACATATTGTCTCCATGTTTGAAACTACAAATCTAGACAGCTGTGGCTTTTAAATCTATGTGAAACAGGTGAGGTGTCAGACACTTGTGTCAACAGTTAATTTAACTGGTTTGAAAATGGAAAATGAGATCATGCAGTGGTACAATTATTTAACACACATCAGCATGTCTGAACACAAAGGTAAACCAAAGTAAATACACTTTGGACTTTACCTCTTCCTCCCCTCTCTCCTCTCAGTCGTTCATCAAACATGCCGTTGCCAAAACAGTAATTGTTGAATCCATTGTAGTTGTCAAAGCCACCATAACCTACAGTTATGGGTCAACACAAAGCAAATGAACCAAATGAGATTTACAAAAACCTGGAAACCACCTACTCCACAACACTCATGGGATAAAACATCAACAGCTGCATGTATAGTAAATCTTAAGGAAAGTACATATGCTGGCCAAATAACAGACAACCATTAAAACATGTGTCCCTGTCCTGTCACATGCTGTCCAGGAGTAATAACTCCTGGGTGATTCTGTTGAAACTAAATAAAATCAATAGCCCTAAGGTTTTAGTGGTTAAATAGGATATATATTCACACTAGGTAATTTTAAAACATTCTATTGTATTTTCAACTTTTTCTGGACAAATTCTGATTACCTAAATGTGGCCTGACCAAAATTTCTAGCCTTTGAATTAGGAGAAAACCTAACAATAAATAAATACAACTACAAGTGCTATATATATATATATATATATATATATATATATATATATATATATATATATATATATATATATGTTATATGTCAAAGGTTTCATTAAATGTTGTTTTGTGGTTATTTTAATAATGAATATTTATATTTCAAGAAAAAATCATGTCCATGAGTTATTATTCTCATTACTACAATATATTTAACTGCATTGAAAAGCTATAGGAATTTGAATGAGCTTAAATGACCGACAATGCACCAGTACTAACAGAAGACCCACGATGGCTACAAGGTGAGTCACCTTTATTTTATGCTCCTGCAAAATTTTAGGATTTGTCTCAAAACTGCATGAACATGACAAGACTGATTCGCATTACCCAAATTAGTCAGTATTTCATAATGATTTTTTTTTTTAAATTTAGTAATAAGAGTATTATATTTCATAATGTGACAAAGGTCATTATTTAGCTAGGTCATAATAGCTAATGCTGCAGTTAGCATTTTTGTGCTGAGTCATCACAGCAATGCACTCTCATTACCACAATAAATTCTAATTTTTTGAGAATCACCCCCCTGCAAACCTCATGCATACCTCCACTATAGCCACCTCCACTCCTCATGGTGTCCATCAGAGCACCGCCACGACCTGGTGCAGGACCAAAAAACCCTCCCCTGGGTCCCGCCATCATGGGTCTGTCATAGGGTCCTGGTCGCTGGGCTCCCATCCCCCGTCGTGGTACCTCATAGTAGGCTCTGATCTCATTACGACTGCTTTTAAAAATCTCTATATACCTGCACAATGACAGATCCATGGGGGTGTGATGGGGCAGAGGAGAGGGTTAAGGTGCAGAAGTGGTTCAGCTCAGGTTACATATGTTTTACAGAAAAAGAAGAAAAAAAAAACACAAAAGACAAGTATTCTACATAACCTCAAAATACCAGACCATCTGTCCCTATTAGTGGTCTATGTTGATTTAACATTGAGCTGACAAAGCAACCTCAACAAAATTCTACATGTTAGCTGGGCTTAGGGCTGTTGCAAAATAACTTTAATTTGTCCCAACCACAGTATTTAATTATAGTGCTTTTACATGTTGCATTAATCATCTTAATGACTTAACAGAGTAAATCTTCACTGCCCTCTGTTCTATGTCTATTCACATCTTATGCAAAATGTATCTATTATTTATAATATTAAAGGATACAGTGCCCCTAGCCGATTGATGCTCTAATAAAACTAATAATAGCTCCCAGGACTAAGGTGACCACTAATAAATTGTATATTGAAAAATCAAATAATCACACCACCATTAAATAAAGATTAGACAGGTGAACTTTGACCCATTATTTAACATGTCACCATTAAAATATATATCCCCATTTTATTTGAATACATACTGAATGACCCACCCAATTTACAGAATACCACATCTCATGTTATCAGTGTATACCATAATTACTCTAATGTGACCCCCCCCCCATATGTTGTTTAAGAGAAGCCCATCCCAGTCCAGCCCATCCCTTTCCCGTCTGTCCCACCTGTGCCCTATTCTTTCCTTGTGTTTCCCCAGAGCCTTTTCTGCTATCTCCTTTGAGGCAAACTGCACGAAGGCTTCCCCTGTGCTCCTCCCCTGGTAGTCCACTGGCAGAGTAATCCCATTTGGCACGATTCTCAACCCTTCAACCCAAGCACACATAAATACATTGGTCGGTAGGTAGACTGATGAAATAGAACAACACCCACTGCTTTTTAGGTTTACAGTAATACAGGGCGGATAAATAACAGCTGTATTAGATCATAAAACTGGATTAAAAGGGTGATCTGAGAGGATTTAATTTGCATTATCAAGTGCCCAGCAGGAGAATGAAACAAATACCAACCTGGAGCCAGCAAAGCCAGTGCAAACTGTTCTTATTTATTTTGGAATTTAGAAACATCGATGCACAAAAATGAACACATTGTTAAGAAAGAAAATCTAATTCATGATCACTTTTTTCATTACTTTCAGTTAGCTTCATCATGGTGCTGACCCCAGATCAATAATGTCCCCCCTCAGCCAATCCAGCCCAGCCTATATTGTCTTTTAAAGAAGGTTTAGGAAGCAAATCTAAGTAATATGTTAACCTAACTACAATATACTGATAATATTACTAACATTTCATAACAAAGACAAATTAAAACAGTAAGACTAAACTGTGAGAACAAACATACATTAGGCCCTTTGGCCAAAATATGTAGACATATCAAGGCAATGCAGATACATAACCCTGCTGACCAAAGGAACTGGTAAATGACCTACTGAAAGTCAAATTTGTAAAATGGGAGAAAATATAATGTTATGTAATACACTGACTGCAAGCAAAGTTCAAAGAGCATTTGGAAGCACTTTCACGACGTCAAATATCAAAAATACATCTTGTGCTTTCAAGAAAAGGCTTGTAAATATGAGAAGTTTATTTTTTCTATAAACACTATGTAGCATGGGTAATTGCAGAAGTCTCTTATTGTTTAATTTAAACACATATTGTAAATCCATGTTCAGGATTTGACTTTGGAGACTGGAAAGAAATGAGAGTCAATTGAATTGAGGTTATTAACCTATAAACCTGGACACATTTTATAACAATCTTCATTGAGAATATATACAAATATGTTCCAAAGTTTTTGCTCCCTATATACATGTGCTTTCTTTTATTGTTGTAAATTATAACATTTCATGGAATCAACAGTGTTAATGTGTATGTTCATATACCTGAGAAAAACTGAACAATTTCCTCCTTACTGCAGCCAAAAGGAAGGCCTCTAAGTCTCAGCATGCAGCCACTGCAGCTGTCATAATCAGCGGGACCACTACGTTTCAGCACCCAGTCCATCTCACTACGGTTTGACTTGAACACTGTTTCAGACAGACAGATCAGATTAAAGTCAGACACATCTTTCTTATAGTTTGGTTTACAGCTTGCACAAAACAGTTTTTGATGGCTATAAGTAGTAGGGTATAGTATAGTATTACAGACAACTAACTTTTACTCTAATTTTATACAGTGTCTCCGTGGTAAAAAATTCAGGTGTAAGAGGAATTCTGTATTGATACAAATAATGAGCTAAATATTCAATGACGTAACAAACACTGAATAGTTCTGTTGTACCTTTTCATTACTTACCCTCTATGTATCGGTGTCCCATGTATTTTCTGTCTTTGGCAAGAGCAGTTGTAAAATCCTCTGCTGTTTTCAGCTCAATAAATGCCTCTCCACTTGGACGGCCTTCTTTAGAGTAAGTGAAACACACCCCATTTACTTGGCCCACGATGTCACAATCTGTAAATAAATCAGATTTAGACTACCTTAACAGGATGATTATGCCTAACTATTTTGTCATCAAGTACCAAATTCCTATGAAATAAAGTTTGTGCTTGTTTGTGAGAATACATTCTGAAGATTAAACAACTGTTGCTTTGGTGGCGGTGTGTTTTTCCCCATCGCCGATTGGCTATTTTTGGCCACTGTTGTTCGATGGGTGAAACACTAATGTGGACTTACTTCAAGGTTTTCTTTATGTACCTACCCGGATACCATTTGCTAACTGATGTGTGTGTGTAGGCTTTTGTTTGTTAATTCTGTTTGTGTTTGGGAAGATTGTATCTTTTTTAAAATATTTATTTCTATTTTATTTTTTGTTGTTTAAAAAGGAAAAAAAAATACATTATTGAAAAATGTCTGAAATATTTTGTTTAATAAAAGTGTAAAAACAACAACAACTGTTGCTTTAAAAAAAAAACATAAAATACATTCAATTGTCTGCATTGCAGTAGTTATATAGTTGAAGGACTATGCAACTACTGATATAATTGCTAACCTTTTAAATTCTAAGACAGTTTTACTATTTGGGTGTAAAGATGTATGTCTCACCAGAAAAGAAACTGGCCACCTCCTCCTGTGTGCAGGACCAAGGAAGTCCTCTGATTCGGACCACGTAACCCTCCTCATTCAAAGACATCCTCACTGCCACATAACAAGAGTAACATTTACAGTATTAATATACAATCACCAGATAATACCTGTACTTTCCATTCAATAAAGTTAAATTAATAATACTCCTTAAATTGCTTGTGTAGCCACGTATAACAATTCTAAACATTATCAACTATAAAATTAGCAGGCCGTTTGCATTTTCAGTAATAATACATTGTATTTAGGAACAATGTTTTGCTACTCCTCGATTGTAAGGGTGTAGAAAGAACCCAAGTGACTTGTGTCCCGTTTTTTCAGTTAAAAATGGTGTAAAACACCACCGAAAACATGGCCGTTACATAGTCCAGAATAACAAAGGGGTAGAAGGGGCATCCTAACATTTAGCATAAACGCCGTATAAAGGTTTATGCAACATATACTTTGGTAAAACTAGCCTTTGTTACTTCCTCCTTTCAACTCTTACAAAGTATTTACTCGTTAACGTTACCATAACTTAACGCTAACCTTACCACATGGCAGACACTACGAATAGATTTTTAATTCGTTAATAAAGTTGATTGTTTGAAGTTAATCAAGGCCAAGTATTTCTCAGCTGTGTTAGCTGATGTTAACGTTTACAGTCAGACTGACGAGCCTGTCACGGTAACATTAGCAGTTAGCATTAGCAGCTAAGGCTAACCGTAGGACACTGACAGCGGTCAAATGTACACGGCAAACTAGATCAGTTCCCTACAGCCATACGCCAGACCATTGTAACGAAATATACCCCCGCGAAGAACAGAGTAACATAACAGTGCTAAAAACATGAAAACGATGAAATTGTCTCACAGTCTGTTCTTGTTCCCGGTCTCCTGTCCTACTCTCAGGTGACAGTAGCAGCAGCAGCAACAGAGCCGCTCAGGTATGATCTCGCGAGACTTGCTTTGCCAGCAGAAAAAAATGTTAGATGTAATGTGACAAACCGTTGCTATTGCACCTATACTTATCTAACATGTATTTTATGCTGTAAATGATCGTAACGTTGAAACGAATAAAAAACTAAACAAAGAGCGTTTGATGCAAACTGGAAATGCAAATTAATATTAACCAATTCATTAATTAATTAATTCCTAAGTGATTATATTAGTTTAATCATTCTGATTTCTGCATTTTAACTGTAAATACTACAATAAATACCACAGAATGTATTGAAAATCTCTCAGCCAACCATCAGCCTATGACGCGAACAATACGGGGTTGCATATATGTCTATGTTATGTAACCCTGACTCACTATTCAACCAAACCAGACGGGGTCCAAAGTTCATCCATTGCTGCTGTGAGACAAATTGTTCCACTGAACCGGTGTTAAATAGTTTCATGATGGAGATTCCACTATATATTTTAGACGCCTTCACTACTTTACCTTTCAAGGGAAATGCTGCTGCAATTTGTCTCGTGATGCATGTGAGTAAGATTATTTTTTAGACAATCACACTGCAAACCAGAGCTGATAAAAACAGGAATTTTAAATTATATATTAGTTGTTTATTCAATAATCACCACAGTTCCTCTTGATATCTGTTCATTGGTCATTATAATTATAAGTAGCCTATCTGATTATTGTATGACCACTGTATTTGACATTAGTCTTTATGTTTCTAACAGGAGCTAAGTGATGAACTGTATCAGAAGATAGCAGCAGAGATGAATCAGACAGAAACAGCTTTTCTCACCAGACTCAATCAGACTGACAATTTCACTACAGGTGAGATCAAATATACCACTATAAAATCAATTTGTACTAATGATCATATCAACCAATTTATGTGTAACAATGGTTCAATAGACACGTTGGTATGACACGTTTGGGCTTACAAGAAATTATATATGCTTCATAATTTGTGACTTGAATTGTTTTTATGTGACTGATTGTTTTTGTTGTTGTTTTAAAGCGTTGAATATCTTATTAACACTTGTACATGCACACATTTCTGCTTTTCATGCTCACAAAATGGACAGTAAACGAGTTCTATTGTATTCTATTGTGTAAGCAAGGTCTATATGAAAGCAATGAAACCAGTTACACCTGTTGTTGTTACAGTATTGGTAATGCAGTGATGTTGTTATTGTTACTAATAATAAAGTTATAAATGTTAAATTTATTGACACTAAATGACTAACCTGTGTTAGAGAAGTTAATTATTAGTTTTGCATTCTGTTTTTCTTATGGTTATTTGTCAGTAATGTGTGCACTACATGAAAAACACCTGTCCTCAGCACTCTGACAGGTAACAATGTTAAACACACAGCTTCAACAATGAGCTGTGACAATTACAAATGCTCTGTGTCACTCATTCTTTCACATGGTACAACTGTATAGAAAGGAATGTTAGTATTATTCAGCAGACTGCTCAAAGATCTCTTTGATGTATATTAATTTGGGCTGTCAAATTATTTTTAAAAATTATTTGATTAATCACAGGGTTACGTTGGATTAATTTTGATTAATCATGATTAAAACACTTTATGTTGGTCAACTGTTTTGTCTCAAGGGGTGGGATTTTGTACTCAAATTTCCCACAAAATCCACAAAAATACACTAAGAAACACACAAAATGTGGACAAAAAAATATACAAAACATGCTAAAGGCCAATAAAATTCCTCCAAAAAATAAATTTAATAAAAGAAAGCAATGAAAAATCTAAAACATATTCAAAAAGTCTTCTAAAATACAAGGAGAAAAAGACCCAAAATTTTTATAAAATATCCCAAATGTGCAAAAATACAAATATACAGTATAGGCAACTAACATGTTTAGTCAACAACTTCAACGGTTTCAACAAAACAACTTGAAGCACAAAACTGTTCTATTTAATTGGGTTTAAATTTTTAATCAGATGAATCATGATGATGTATTAATCTGCATTAATGCATTAATTTTGAGAGCCCTAATGGTAATAAAAACCAAAATGTTTGTGCTTTCATTTCCTTTGAGGTTAAGGTGCTCGAGTGCTATTTAAAATGTCTACATTTTTCAAACAAATCTTTTAAATGTAAGTTTTTAAAGTAGTAGAAACACTGCATTTTAATAAACTGGATTTATTTTACATAGCAGTCAGCTAATGATGAGTTTGTAAAACACAATATTGATGGTTTTGAGCAGCAAAAAATAATGAACAATTGTCTCGACAAAAGAAATGTAACGTTGACAGTGGGAAAAAAATCATTGACCCTTCATCATCATCATCATCATCACCAACATCAAACATTTAATTATTACTGTACATCTAATTCAAAACTAGAAATGCATGAATAAATCCAAAACTGCACATCAATCTAAAATCCAAAACTGTTTAAAAAGACCAGGAGGTGCAGTTTTTATTTTTACCCTGACCCCAAATGGGAGGTGAGGGTATTGTTTTTGATTGGGTTTTTTTGGTTTTGGTTTTGTGTGTGTAGGTTTGTGTCTGTCTGCTTGTTTGTCAGCAACTTTATACAAAAACTACCAATTTTCAGGAAAGATGTGAGGTGGTCCAGAATAGATCCAGTTAAATTTTAGCAAATGTAGGTCAAGAACAAGGTCGCCAAAAAAATGTGTTTTGCTGTTGTAAGAGATAAAGCAAATCAGGTAAAACATTTACAGAGGATGGGGTTTGTTGTAACCTAGCAACACTTGTTTAGGGCTATTGGTTGAGAGGTCAAAGGTCATCCACTGGTCACAATGTCAGGCTAATTCTACCTGAACTTTATAAATTATTTACAAAGCTTTTTGTTTTTTATTCACCTCTAATACCTGTAGTGCAACTCATAATTTTGACTGTTTTGATTAATTTTAATCAAGTTTGTTTTTAGCTTTTGCTTTAACTTTATCTTATTTTTGTTTTAACCCTGATGCACCTGACGCGTTCTGAATGGATAGTTTAAAATTTCAGAATAATTAAAGTTTATTTTTAGTGTTATTTTATTGATAATTTTTTCATGGAACTAATGTACAGGTGTCAAAGCAACTGATTTAGAAAAATAAAAAGCCCAAACTAAAACTACTGGAACCAAATTACAACACTAGTCATTTATTCCTTTTTTTAAGCTTCATTTTGTTTTGTTTTTTTTGTTGTTTTGTTTTTCATGTTATTTGCTATTTTGTGAATATTTATTAGTTTCTGTTGATGTTGTTGCTTATTTTTGTTTATTTTTTTGTATGTTTTGTTTGTTTTATTATTTTTCTTCAATTGTGTTCTGTCTTATTTTGTTCATGTTACATATTATTTTGTTAGTTTAATATAAATTTTTGTTCATTTTGTTGCTTATTTTATTTTTTACTGTGGAATTTCTCAAGTCTCATGAGTTAAAGGGTTAATATCTTTTTTTTTTTTTTAATCATTTCTGCTCTTTCCTTTAGAGTATTATTCTCTATGATGTTAATGTAAACTCATGTGTTTCTATGCCTTTGTAAAACACTTTGCATTGCCTTGTGTATGAATGGTGCACCTGTACCTTCTGACAATTTGGATGTGGCTGTGCAATAATGAACTGTATTAACACTATACTTTACAGGCAGATAATGTTTAAAGTTTCTGTCAATGTGAATAACAGGTTCAAGGTTTCGCCTTCGATGGTTCACACCAATCGTTGAAGTGAATTTGTGTGGACATGCCACTCTGGCCACTGCTGCAGTGTTGTTCCAGTATCAAAGTAAGATGACACTATCCACATGTAATGTTAACAATTCAAAACATCCATTTAATGCTTCAGACTAGAATCTAAAAAAAAAAGTGCCTGTTGAGTAAAAAAAAATACATAAACTTCTAAATATATAAACACGACAGAGGGTAAAACCTCCTGGATTTTCTATTTACACAGTCCATATTTACATCCAATTGATCCAGACTAGAATATACAGTCCATATTTACATCCAATGTCCTGATATTCAAGTGTAATGTGACATAGGAGAAAATAATTATTTTATTTTGCATATGTACAAACCCTCCTAACTCACCTTATATTCATTAACTGTTCATAATAACTTCTCTCAGATAATGTAAACACTACACTGGTGTTTGAGACCAGGAGTGGGGACCTGTGTGTCACTCAGAAGGGAGATGGTTACGTCATGGACTTTCCCCTCAACCCACCCACTGAGCAGGTACATGTATGAAAAAAAAAACAGCCAATGTCCCAGAACTAGGAAGTAACGTGTAAATGTGATGAAATGACAAACTACATTTGATTTGTCTATGGAAAAATAGAGATAAAGCAATATAATTATTAATATTCAATTAAATACTGTCAGGTTTATTCTTTCTAACATATACTTACAGTGCTTTGGAGCCTGTGATGTGCAGATCCTGCTGCTGATAATTGATTGATAATCAGTCAACTATCAATCAATCAACAGCACCTGTACTGTCTTAGAAAAGTAGTTAAATTCCAAGTCGACCCTGTCCTGATGAGTATGTTTTATCGTTCTGTCATTACGTTTTCTTTTATTTGTTGGTTTCAATCCTTGAGGTTGAAAAAGAGAAGTTTTACTCAATAATGTTGTTAGTGTGATGAGTAAAATAATAGGATCTGCACAAGAAAACTTTACAACAAACAGTTTCTTAGGAAAGTAAATTCTATTTTGTCTGACTGTTTTCATCCATTATATGAAAGATTTTAATATCTAACATCTGGGTCATTGCTCAGATTTCCTTTTGTTAAAACAAATACATTTAAACACTCCTTTGTTCCTGCTGCTGTCTCTCTTCTAAATTCCAAGAGGAAAAGCTGATTTTAACCCTTTTTAACCCCCCCCCCCCCCTTTACTATTTATTATTGTATACTAGGCCTATTTATTAAATAGTCTGTTTATTGTGTAATTTGTTTTGTGTTGGTGCTCCCACTGTTGTGAAACAAATTGCCCCATTGGGGGACAAAGGTTGATTGATTGATTGATAACCAAGACATTTCCTGTAAGGCATCGAGAACATATATATCCATTTATATCAATATGGTGATCAATTGTGTGAATGGTGTATGTTAGTCTGTGTTTTTATTCCTAGTTTATTTCTATTTACTTATATTTATAACTTGCAATCTTTTACTTTTTATATTATATTATTACTCTGTGTGTGTGTGTGTGTGTGTGTGTGTTTATGTATGTATGTATGTTGTATGTATGTATGTATGTATGTATGTATGTATGTATGTATGTATGTATGTATGTATGTATGTATGTATGTATGTATGTATGTATAGATAGATAGATAGATAGATAGATAGATAGATAGATAGATAGATAGATAGATAGATAGATAGATAGATAGATAGATAGATAGATAGATAGATAGATAGATAGATAGATAGATAGATAGATACCCACTCACTTAAAGGGGTCATACTTTTTTTTTTTGCTAAACTTACTTTTATTAATCTTTGATATATTTATTTGTACCTTATCATTTCCTGCACTAAACTGGAGAATCCTACTTCAGTTTCGTTATACTTGTACAATGACAAAGATATTCTGATTCTAATTATGATATCCAAACAGGGTAATGCATTCCATTCATTGCTAATTTATCTATTTTTTTTCCCTTGTATTTGTTTTGTTAGGATCCAAATGAGTTCAGCGACACTATCATGGTTTGTACACTTTGCACATGTTGTGTTTGGTTGGAGCCTTCAGCTCATTTCACACCATATGATCATTTTTTTTGTGTAGAATGTGATTGTTATGAGCTTGTGTTTTGTGTTTGCATGCATATATATTACCTTTAATTTACATGTGATGCAGGCTGTTGTAGGAAACCTCCCTGTTCAGGAAGTATACCTGAGTTCAGAAACTAAGAAACTTCTGGTACGACTGGCTGACAGCTGTGACAGGTTACAATTCACATTCACACCACAGCAGAAATGAACGCTACACTGTTTTTTCACTGGTTGCATATTGTGAATTCGAAATGATTATCAGATTTACTTTTCAGTTTTGAAATAACAAATCATTTGCCTGCATCTTTTTTGTTAATTTCCATTGTTTGCTTTTTCCATTTCTTTTAATTTTTTTAATCAGATTTTTTTGCTGTATTTATGCATGTGTTTGTCCAGATCAGCTTTAAAAAACCTGAAGGTTGACCCTACTGTTCTAAAGAGTTGCGAGAAGACCGGTCGAGTAAGAGGAGTAATCGTTACATTGAAAGGTAAAAAAAAACACATATACAGGCAGGACTTTAACCCATAAAGACCCAAACAGCTAAACCATCTACTGAGCTAAAGTGTTTATTTTCATTTATAATATAATTTATCATTATTATCATCTGGACAATTATTTCACCCTATGTAAACACTTGACCATGTCCATGTTTAACAGGATCTCCAGACTCTGAGGCTGGATACGACTTCTACTCCAGATATTTCGCTCCGTGGGCTGGAATTCCTGAGGATCCTGTCACTGGTAACAATAAAATTAACAAATAAAACTAATGTTTACTTCATATATATTTTCTTTTTTCCTTAAAGATTCAAAAAAGAGCAATAAGGATCATAACCAAAAGCACCTACATTATAGTGAAACATCAAAACCCACTCTTCATCGAATTAAAAGCATTAAAATTTAAGGATTTGTTCGACCTCTAAACAATTCAAAAAATGCACAAAGCAAATCAAAACCAATTAGAATAAAGTGTCCAGGGGTTGTTTCAAGTGAGGGAAAACAAACACAATCTGAGGGGAATTTATATGTTTAAAAGAAACGCCTGTACGTACTAATTTAAAAATGCATTGTATTTCAGTTAAAGGAGTTAATCTGTTGAAAAACTGAAGTGAAGAACTGAAAACCTGTGAATCAGTGCAAATATTTAAGCAGGTTTTAAAAAAACATATTCTAAGTGGATACAGGAAACAAATGGAAATATGAATTTCTAGCAAGGAATAGGTTTCCCTTTTTTCTGATGCACTTTCTTTTCTTTTTGTTTGTATATATACATGCTCTGACTGAGTAAATACAAAGGGGTAGGACTAGATACGTTTGATTAACTTCCTCCTATACCCTTTAGAATAAGGTATAGTTATCTAGGATGCTAAAGAGGTGCCGTTTTAATTTCTGCTTAAATACTTTGTATGTTTTACTTGTTTGAATAAATAAATAAATGAAATGAAATGAATAAAGGTTTTTTTTTTTTTTTTTTTGAACACCAAACAAATATGAATATCTGACCAGTGTCAGTAGCTACAATGAACCCTTTTTGCATATTACTTATTTTGTTTGTTGGTTTGGAGTTTGCATGTTCTCCTTGTGTCTATGTGGGTTTTCTCCAGGTACTCCAGTTTCCTCCCACCATCCAAATACATGCACTGATTGGTTAACTGGTTAATCTATCTATTATAATTGTCCATAGGTGTGAATGTGACAGTGATTGTTTGTTTCTGATGCCCTGAGATGAACTGGAGACTGATAATTTTGAACAAAACAAAAACACTGGTTGTCATATTTCAAAATAATTTTAGTCGACTAAAATTAAAAAGACTATTTTATGTATAAAATTTAAAAAAATATATCTCTATTTAGAATCTATACTGTACGCAAAGTTCACAGCAGTGCTAATTTTTAATGTGATGTAAAGAGATTTTGTGAAGGGACAGCTGCTTTACCTTTGTGTTTTTTTGTTCGTTTTTTTAAAGTTCTTTTTGAAGAAGTCTCTTTATTGCTGTCTGTTGGATCCTGTGATCGGATGTGAAGTATCTCACTGTAAATAGGGTGTCATTGCAGCAACAATCAATGTGGACCTAGCGATGGTGGTGGTGCCCAACTGGTTGCCTCTTTTACTTGTGCTTCGCTTTTAATATTTTAGTCAACATCACTACTTAGCATTAAAATAATTTTAGTCGACTAAAATTCATAACATAAAATTTTATGAATTTTGGTCATTGTTTATCTATATATGTTCAGCCCTGAGATGAACTGGAGACTCATACAGGGTGTAGGGTTAGGCCCCCAGTAACCCCTGTGACCCTAGTGAGGATAAAGTGGGTTCAGATGAAGAGAGATTTATCTTGGAAATGGAAAAATATAAATCAATTACTTCTGGGGTATTGTTTTTAGTTAATCAGTTTGTTCCTGTCAACACACTAGCAGCAAAACTATTGGTTGAATTCAAAACAAATAGATCACAGTGACCCAGAAACAGTCGGTCAAAGTAAAAAAAAATGTATTATTTGTTTCATATATCCTTATAATAGGCAACATTTCAAATGCCTGTAGCAGTAAAACTATTAGTTGAATTCATATGACATTGGGGTTATAGACTGCCAGTGACCCGGAATAGATTTGATTATATTTTGGGGAAAAAGATCAAAGTTAAAAAAATAAATAAATCATGAATTTTTAAAGTATTCCTCCCACACACATTTACTTATAATGGGAAACTTGGCACATATATAGAGGCAGCAGATATGCCGACATGCATAGATATGATGACATGAATTGGATCAATGCCAAAAAATTAACTACAATACATGAATTTGAATTCAGGTATGTTTTGATTTGTAGGAATTTGCCATTAGAAAAGTTCACTACAAACCATCCATTGTGTATGTTTTCCTTATAGCTTCCAGAATAGTAGACCAAAATATAAGAAAATGTCAAATATACTAATAATCACACACGTTTTTATCTTATGTCACATAATTTCCAGCCTTTCCACCAAGTATTAATAGAATATAACCATTTAGATTCATCAACGTTCACTCAGGTTCAAAAGTCAGCTGTTAAATTGGAAAGACATCATTATTTTACATTTATTATAATAATTATCAGAACTAGTAGTGCATAGTTATAGTGTGGGGTATTTTTCCCCATTCTGAAATAATACTGTAAAGCTACTTTCTGATGACTGTGCAGTCCTAAACACTAAACATCTTACATAAGCAGCAGCTATTGGTAGAAATACAGCAGCATCTGCACTTTCTGATGTTTAGCACTCAAGCAGTAAACTTGCTGAATTCACACTGTTTTGTGAATATCTATAAACTCCTGCATCCACTTGGTGTTATATATTTTTGTAGGTTCTGCCCACACCGTCTCAGGCAGCTACTGGTCTAAGAAACTCGGAAAAAGAAGAATGTTGGGTAATTAGTGCTTTATTTCTATTTTTTTTTTAAACACCACAAGGGTTATTAGTGATCTGTGAAACTAAACCTACATTTTAAAATAACATTGTATGAAATGCAGAGTTAAAGTCTGAATAAATGTAATTAGTTTATGGATCATTCCCATTTAATTTCAATATGATGACACTAATATAACCCTGTGTGACTTCCTAGCGTACCAGTGCTCCCCTCGAGGTGGAGAGATGGAATTGGAAGTAAGAGATGATGGGAGAATCAACATCGCCGGACGGACAGTCACTACGATGCGGGGAACTCTCATCATATAATGGATTATGATGGACAGTAAACATGCACCTAAACAGAGGTTACCATCACTGACTAATCCATGAAAGTGACAAGTCTGAAATAAAAAACTAAAATAGAGTTTGTCCAGAGTGATTCCTAAAAATCAAACATCTCTAAGCACAAAAACAAATGTAGAATATTTCATACTTTGTTAGGATTGTGCCATTTATTCAAACAACAAAGAAGAAACAAATCACAACATTTAAAGTAAAAGTAGAAACACAAAATATGAATGAATTGAGGTTTTGCTGGAAATTAAACAGATCAGATTATAATGACAGTCAGTTGGTGGATTGATAATAGTCACAATCAACAGTAGCAAATGCACATGAGAAAAATAATCTGAGTAGAATCTATACTGTTTCATTAACATAATACATTATTGTTCCAAAAACTCATGTGAAGGAATGTTTCTAGGAACCAAAAGAAGAGTTTGTTCGAAGTGCTCTTTGGAAAAAGGATATTCATGAAGTAAATGATGAACAGGAAGAAGGTACTTGAAGCATTAAAATGCTTTTAGTCTCACAGCAGGACCATATAGTGCATTAAAAATAATTATTAAGTCAGTGAAATCTTCCAAGTATTATTCCCTTCAGGACGTGTTCTGTCCAGGTCCAAACGAGATGTTTCAGCAGAAAAACATCCAGGACAAAACATGTTGAAACTGTCAGCATTTTAATATTGTTATATTTTTCTCTTATAAACAAAAAAAATTATTTGCATCTATTTGTCTGATGCAGCCACATCTTTTGAAACATAAAAAATATTTTATGATGAAATTGGAAAGTGTGTAAAATTTTAAGGTTGTGTGAAAACTCTTTTTTCCACGACTGTATTGACCTTAAAAAAAGAACATGTTCCAGCTGATGAAGGCTTGAAACTGAAAAGCCCAAGTGATTTTAAAGTCTATATATGACGCCATGAGAATAAAGGCATTTTAATGCTAAAAGAAAACTGTTTTTTCTTCCTGTTTGTCAATATATTATTGTTCACCTGCAGATTACGATAATAAAATATATTAGCCTTCAACTACAGAAGCATTTGCCTTATCCTCTAAATTTTAGTTTGTTTGCCAATTAGCAGGATGTAAATCACCATATATATATATATATATATATATATATATATATATGGTGATTTACATATATATGATTTACATATAATTTCAGTAGGAGGTCAACAAGTCTGTTATGTAATACAGACCATATCCACTACAGGTTTAAGAAAAGTGTCAGTATTTCTTTAAAACATTTTCAGCCAGAAGATTTTTGACCAAACGTGAGCTTATGTAACTGTTAAAGCAGAGAAGATTTAACCATAGAAATCCAGTTAGTCTTCATATTCACATTACAGATAATCATGTTTTAATGTTCGTGAATGTCCATAGAACTGTGGGTACCAATGAACTGTAAGACCAAAAGGACTGGAGTTACGTCAGATTCATACTGCCTGCACCAAAACCTGGAATGCATCACATTCACTATACAGTTGTGAAAAAAATATCCGTTCTGTAATCAAGTAATTGCCGTTTTGTCAGTACGGTGACATAGATATTGATTTAACAACTGAAGTGATGTTTGGTTATTATCAAGAAAACATAAGAAATGAATAGATATCAGCTCTGACCTTAAAGTCTGAGGACCTATTTATGTTGTCATCATTAAATTTGTCCAAACTAATGCAGCTTTAGTTTTACCAGGCACTAAAATGAACAATGCATTGAAGAAAACAAGGGTGGTCTAATCATTTTTTTTCTGCAACTGTAGATGTATTAGTTTTGTCCCATTAGTTTAGTATTTAAAATCCAAAAAGTCATACCATTTACCATTTAAGTTCTTTGTCGACAGCAAAATTACAGATGTGACACTGTTAAAACTAGAGTTGTTCAAGTGTACTGGAAATTAAATAAGGTGTCAAGATGTGATACCACTTGACTGATTTATAATTTATAACATTGTGTGAAATATGCACCGATATATAGAAATCATAATAATGTGTATCTAAAAATGAGATCTACTTCAAATAACTAGTATAGTAGCTAGGAAGAACATTAATAACTTAAAAGTTGTGAAGTAAATTTATACAGATGCCACTGGGGTGCTTCTAGAAGATTAAAAAAAAAATAAAAAAAAATAATTAATTATTCAGCTTTAAATTGTGTTATTGTGTGAAATTGAGGTACATGCTGGTCCTATTTTATTCAGTTTCCAGTTTCTGTAGTTGTCCCGTTGAGGAATGACACCACCACAACAGGCCTGTTTCAGAGGTGCATGCTGGGTAAGGCCTTGTGTGCAGCAGGAGGGAGCTGGATAATGTAAAGGCAAGTGTTGAGGAAAAGAAACGCAGATTATTTGTAACATGCATTTTTTTTTTAAGTTAAATAGTCATGAGTTCATGTAGTGGAGAAAACAATTTAAAATTAGGTAAGAGGTATAATTGTTTTTACAATTATTAGCAGCAAAAATAAAGACTCAAGAAAGAAAAATCTTATTTAAAATAGTTCTGTTAAGTATTAAGTTAGTGTGTTTAAAAATCACAAAAATACATAAAAGAGCATTTTAGTATAATTTGTTATTGTGGAGGCAATTGTAGATACTTTGTACATTACTGTGTATTTACAGTATAATCACACATATTCACATTTTTA